>JAVIWB010000987.1:0-192397 GCA_031893035.1 Dermolepida albohirtum | reverse complement strand
CGTAGTATGCAATTCAGTCTACATGTAACATTAAACAAAATTAATCCTGTCTAAGTGCTAACTTTCTTCTTTTGCCTGGCAGCTTTGGGGACTACCTGGGACGCTATACGTTCGGCGTAGGCAAGGGGAAGCTTATGAACCACAATGTATCATTCCCACAGTAAAATTTGGAGGTGGTAGTATCATGGTTTGGGTTTGTATGTCTGTATACGGTGTTGGAGAAGTGTACCTGTGCGATGGACGGATGAATAGCGAACGCTATTTAGCCATGTTGGAGGAAGTATTAGAACCGTCTGTGCTAAAACTATTCGACCAGGATATTCCACAATACATTTTTCAGCAAGATCGGTAGCTGTAATGCGTTGGTTGAGGAAAACACAGTGGAGGTATTGGATTGGCCGCCACAAAGCCCCGATTTGTCGCCCATTGAAAATTTGTGGCGTATCTTAAAAACTAAGATCACGGAACATAAATGCCTGTCAAAAGCAGAATTATCAATACTATATACTATATTACTAAATAACACTTTGTACATAATTTTTACAACAGTTTTATTTTCCTCACTTCTCTTTTGACTAAACTATATAAACTATATATGTATGTATGTACATAAATTCGTAAGGTGTCTAATACATTTGAGCATGGTTGTATATATATATATATATATATATATATATATATATATATATACTTTTACAGATTTTATATAAATACGCCCAATACATTGTATGCATTATCAAGATTTATTATAGCAAAAGTAAATAGCAATGCTTTAATGTAACGTGAGCAACGTTTCAGGAATATTTATGATACGTAATTAAGTCGGGTAAGGATAAAATGATATCCTAGATTAATAACGTAAATCAGATTAAGGTAGGACACATAAATTTCGAGTACATCATTAAATTTTATTAAAGTCTTGCATAATTAAAATATTTTGTGAAAAAAGAACAATGCCTAATTATCAAACTAGAAGATAAATTCCTTACATATCCACGTGTAAATTATAAATTTCTAAATAATCATTTATTTTCAATTCGTACAAAAACGAATTAAGAAAGGAATTTATTTTCATATTTACACTATACTGGTCCTTGGCAAAATGAGGGAGATTTGGTGCAAAGAGAGATCTGACTACCATTAGCATTATCTTTGAATTGTTCACATAAAAAATCTAATGGTGACAAATCAAATTTGGTTAATTTCATTTGACTTGAAAGTCGAAGCAGTGTGAAAATAAACTAAAAACTCTAAAATGCATAAACTTACAATTTGTAGTGCTATACAATTTTTATTTTTTTAAAAATTAAACATAACAAAAACTTTGGTTGATATACACTGAACGTTGGGTTACAACAAACATCGAAAAAAATATGCAACTAGGATTTGCAGAAACTTAAAATCCGGAAATTATTAATATTTTTATCGATCATTTCCAATGCAATTTTTGATATTGTTTTAAAAGATCGAAGAAATATAATCAAAAATGTGAAAAATACGAACGTCAAGATATAGATCAAAGCTGTTTAATAAGGACAAATTTGTTTTTTTCTTGTTAGGGTTGATTAATCCTGATTTTACCACGATGGTTCTGAATCCAAACGGTAAGTTCAAAAGTGGGCATATTATGGTAAAAATTCCTCGACGAAAGCAAACACATTTTTATCGACACATAGGAGTTGCAATAGAGAGAATTAGAATGGGATAATAATTTTCATGGACTACCTTGCGAAAAGAAATCATTAATACTACTCTGTAACCTTATTAGATAAATCGAAGAAAAAAATTTCTGAACAAAGTCTTGAAATAACCCATAAGTTAATTAATATTAATTTATTATTAATATAACACGACCTCTCACGCCAATCAACTAGTTCGCAAAAAAGTGGATCAAGAGAGATTTCTGGATGTGCTTCATCTGCCCTCTTTGGCAGTTTGAGCTTCAGGGGACTTTCATTCATTCTCGAAATTTTGGTTGGATTAGGAAAGGACCAGTATTTTGAATATGTTACAAAAATGTCATAATGCACTTCAAAGTCGTTGTTTCAAGTGTACTGAAAGAGTATCGTTTATTCTATTTCGATTCTCATTTCATTATTTTCGTAATTAAGTTATATCAATAAGCTTATTCTATCTAAAAGGTTTAACTTTGAGTAGAGCTGCTTTATTTGATAACATTGAAATAATTTAATTCTGATTTGATTTTTTTCTAAAATATTAGACATACAATTTTGAGGCCATCTATAATTTTAGATGAACTCATAAACTAATATTTCATAAATATTGGGTCTGGGAAAAAGTTCGTGGCGTTTTTTCAGTAAAATTCAACTGGTCCCCGCATGGCGCGTGGACGAATTCATTTAAACCGAATATGCTCCATTATTATCGACAATGTTTCGCCATTTTTTTGGTAGATCCATGATCCCATCGGTGAAAAACTTCTGTGGTTTCTGGTCGAAAAACTGAATCAAGTAGTTTTCACAGGCTTCTTTTGAAACCAACTTAATTCCATTGAGAGAGTTCTGCAGAGATCGAAACAGATGATAGTCAGAGGGTGCTATATCCGGACTGTAAGGTGGGTGCATCAAAACTTCCCAACCAAACTCTCTCAATTTTTGACGGGTCATCAAAGAAGTGTGTGGTCGGGCGTTGTCATGATGGAAGACAACACCTTTCCTATTAATCAATTCGGGCCGTTTTCTTTCAATCGCCTGGCGTAATCTCTCTAGTTGTGCACAGTAGAGTTGAGAATCAATCGTCTGACCAGTTGGAAGTAGCTCGTAGTGGACGATTCCCCTCCATCCCACCATACACAGAGCATCACTTTTTTTGGCGTCAATGTTGGCTTAGCGAACGCTTGTGACGGCTCACCATCCTTTATCCACGATCTTTTACGCTTCCGATTATCGTACATAATCCATTTTTCATCTCCGGTTATTAAACGTTTCAGAAACGGCTCGATTTCATTCCGTTTCAGCAGCGCATCGCAGATGTTAATTCGGTCCATCATGTTTTTCACGCTCAACTCATGAGGAACCCATACGTCAAGCTTTTTTTTGTAACCAGCTTTGTGTAAATGGTTCAAAACAGTTTTGTGGTCAATGCCTAGCTCCATGCCAATATCGACACTGCTGATATGCTTATCTTGTTGGACTTTTTCAAGAATTTCATCAGATTTTTCAGTGATTGGACGACCGGAGCGTGACTCATCTTTCACATTGAAATTTCCAGAACGAAAGCGAGCGAACCATTTCCGCGCAACAGATTTCAATAAAGTACCTTCACCGTACACAGCACAAATTTTATCACAAGCCTGCGCAGCGTTCTTCCCCTTATCATAATAATATTGCAGAATATAGCGAAATTTCTCATTATTCTTCTCCATTTTCAAGTGCGAATAACTTTCCAACCACTGCACCGATTATAATGTTTCTACGCTCAAACTAACGTTCGGAAGGTCATCTAAAAAACGAGCCGTCGGTGGTGTCGCTGTGACTTGTTGTTCTTTAGTTATCGGCAACCAATGCCATCTATCGGGAAAAACGCCACGAACTTTTTCCCAGACCCAATATAATAACAATTTTCTCATTACTAACTTTTTCTATTAAAACCTCTAGGTAAGTGTGTGAAATTTTAATTTTTAAGGAACTTTATGGTAAAAAAAGATCGTGAAGCAAACTAATTACGAAATCCTGATTAGAAATTATCCTTTAGAAAATAATTTAATATTTTCTTACTACTACATATACTTAATGAAATATTTTGAAAATTTGAAATTTTTCTGCTGTTCCAGTTAAATTATTCACTATTCAATATGAAGAAACTAATTTAACATTCTCGCTTCGTGAAAACAACGTTTCACTGTAATCAGAAATACTGAACATTCTTTTTCTCGGATATCTTTTCTTTTTAGAATATCCTGTGCAAACTGACCTTCAACTTTGAATCACATAAATTAAATGCATTACTATTATAATGAAGTATACTATTCAAAAATATTAATTTATTAACTATCGTTTTTATAAATTGTAGATGTAGATAATTGGAAAAATGCGAAACAGCAATTTATGAACAAAATCTATAATTTATTCTACTCTTAATATGTTTCTGTGCTATTATTTATAAACTGAACAGATTTATGAACTTAAAAGTGTCCTACGTTTGTCATAAATGTCATAACAACTGTTACTCATTTAAATCATGGAGTCAAAAATAATTTACTAGTTAGTATAGAGATGCAGTGCCTTCCTAAAATTATAGCCATTTGAACATACGCTATCCGCATTCCGATCGATATTTTTTCAGATAAAGGAACTTGTCAGATATATTTTTAACAGTTGTACACAATGTACTTTTTCTTCATTTAATTAACCTGCACAGTATTGGAAGTAACAATTCAACCTGACAAATGTATCTCTACCAGCTGGAATTAAAGTATGTACGTTTAGTTATTAGCTTTTGTGAATTTTATACATATGTATGTACATATATACATATGCACATACACATGTTTCGATTATAATTTTAAGAGAATCACTATTTTATTGGATAATAAATAATAGATCAAGCACTCTAGATTGCAATATAGCGATAGTTACTAATCTCTTTATTTATCGCAGTACAGATACGGTTTGGAATTGCTGGGACACCTGAAGCTTATAAACAGAAACAAATTACTATCCATCAATTTAAACGCGCGTTTAGCCAATTTATATAGATACTAACTGAGGTTTATCATAAATTTAGTGAATATTGTAATACTGATACTGTCAATGGTCTTTGAAATGATAACGTGTGAATAGGATTTTAAATTATAGCTTTTAAACATTTCTAACAGGCCAAGATTTTTACTTGAAATTTTGTTTGATATTTTCACCTAGTTCTTTTACAAGCTTAATGATCCTGATAGTTCAAATTTATACTTGTGTGTTTCTAAAACTACAAAAGCTTAAAATAGTAATTTGCACAAGAAATTATGGAATTGAATAACGAGCATTATCGCGCAGTGATTTTTTATAATTTCTAATGTGGATTAATCTATAAGGAGTATTTTGAGGAAATAAATCAGGTATTTGGTGGCAAGCTGTTATTTAGCTAGCACGAAGTGGTAGTACAACTAATTTCAACATGGTTAGCTTTCTTTAAATGATAGGCGTTTCGAGTTCTTAAATCTAAAACGGCTGCTACCGAAGAGAATATTGGATTTGTTCGAGAAATGATTGAAGAGAATCAACATGTTACTATAATGAGTATTCAAGCAACTTTGCAAACCAGAGTAAAGGCAATTAACGCTACTCTTAGATAAACATTTAAAGACACGTAAGTATTATATCCATTCAATTCAAAGAGAAGGCGTGTGAAATGGTGTAGATAATTAAATCGTTTTGCCAATAATTCCTCTTATTTAATGCAATGTATGCCCAAGCTTCAAAACAGGTGATTAAACTTGGGCACACTGTAATGCTGCTGAAAGAAACAACAATCGGCAATTTGCATCTTTCAAAATGAGTTGGCTCCAAAAAAGTTTGTTCCCAAAAAATCGCAAAAAAATGGTTGCCGCATTGTTTTTATTTTATTTTGACTTGACAGACGAAGACCGTAGCGGCCGCTTAGCAACGACAGATACGGATCTTATCAAGGCCATGCGGGCTGAAAATTGTCGATATAGTAAATGCCACCGACATTTCTATGACAACGGTACATAATCACTTGATCACGATGGGATATGTCAATCGATATGAAATTTGGGTTCCACAACAATTGAGATATACCGGCTTTACGAAACGCGTCCCTACGTGCGATTTGCTTCTCCAGGAACATGAAAAATCTCCTTTCTTAAATAGGTTTATTGCTGGAGGCGGGACTTGGACTTTGTATCAAAATGTGTATCGAAAACGTACTTGGTCTAAAGATAATAGACCTTTAACTGTCGCGTAGCCTGGACATCTTGCGAAGAAAGTTGTTTTGTTCATTTGGTGAACTTCTTTCTTAAGGTGAAACCATTAATTCTGCCAAATATTGTAATCCCTTTGATAAATTGAAAGTCGTGTGTTGTTTTTCATCAGCACAATGCAAAACTGCATGTTACATTGGTTGTAAGAGAAGAGCCCGCACATCTCAAATCTTGCTATATGCGACTATTACTTGTTCCTGTCATTAAAAAATTCCCTCTATGATAAATGGTTCCGTAGGCGAAATAAAATACGCGCCACGTAGTATATTTTGTAAGTAATCCCCAATAATTTTGGCAAGAGGTAATAATCTTCGTGAGAGATGGAAGATAGTGGTAGAGCAGAACGGCTCATATATAACGTAATAAATCAACCTTAGACAACAAATATCGTGTATTCACTTAATATCAAAAAAAAAGGAAAGAAACATATGGGACACTTTAATACTTACACTTTTACTAGATAATAACAAGAGGGAAACTTACATAATAAACATTGCGATACCAAATGATACAAATATAAAAAATAACGAAATATACACCACTTGGAATTGAATTAAAAGAATTTTGAAATCAAGAAGCAGTGACAATGGTTATGATTGTGATATTACAAAAAAATAATTTCACAATCACATTTAAACCATAAAAATAAGTTACACATGAACATATAAAAAGTAGTTATAAAAACAACAGCAACAGTCAGAGCATTCACCATTAACAATAGAGGATCTTGTAACTTGACCAATAGCCGTCATCACTCAACAGCATTGTAATTTTATGATAACTATTTTCAAATGAGCGTAAAACTTATAGTAAACAACCCTTTGTGATGAATAATAGAACCGCAAAATACCTGCTGCGCACAGTTAAGAGTTCAATTTCCCGTCGTTAGAATGAGGAAGCATGGTGCATTTGAAGATTTTTCGCTCCCAGAATTAATTCAAACGAGAAGGAAAACTACGAAAAATCTTCCCGGACATCAAGTCATTCGATTTGAAATCCCTCGCGTGGAGTCAGAAACTTACAACTAATAGCGTTAACTTAAGTAGACGTATTAAATGTATTAATTCCTTCTAGTAATCTGTCTAGAAATATTTAGAAATCTTGAAACTTACTCACTAAAAGGTCGTCCAATTTTATTAAGACTTCTTCAAATTGTGAATTATATCGGATTTTTAAATAAGAAGATAACAATTGTGTATTTAAATAAAACACAGAATAATTGAGGTATTGGGTTGAAATTTATTCTAGGTGCAGTACACATGTTACATTATGGAATTCGATATCGATCATGTGACCACCGCGAGCATGTTTGTAGCGATAGATTCTTTGAAGCCAATTTTCTACCACTCTTTCACACATATCGGCCTGAGCGTTAGCAATTTTGCGTTGGATATTGTCCGTGAGCTCCTCTAACGTTATTGTCTTGTTGGCATAAATCAACAACTTAACGTAACCCCAAAAAAATCCAACGGCGTTAAATCGCATGAGCGAAGTGATTACTCGACCATTTCTCTAGATTACAGGGTTACCGAACTTCCCCTTCAGTAGATTAATTGTTTGACCAGCTGTGTGGCATGTGGCGTGGCACCATCTTGTTGGAACCACATATCACTGATGTCAAGTCATGACGATTATTTTCATCGACGAAAAAATATGGTCCAATCACACCTCCGGCATGAAATCTACACCACAGTTACGTTTTGTGACTGTAATGGAGTCTCTTGAAGCGCATGTGGGTTTGTCGCATATTTTGCTTTGCCATTAAGCCAAAAATGAGCTTCGTCACTTAAGATGATTTTTTCGAATTTCTTCAAATTTTAGCAGAGCTCATTCGGAAGAGTTTCTTTAAATGGTCAAGAGGCTTCAGTTCTTGAGTTAATTTGATCTTCTAAGGGCGTAAATCAAGATCTTTACGCAAAATTCGCCGCAATGAGGTTTGGAAGAATCCCAATTCCTGTGAACGGCATGGAATCGACTGATTTGGCTTATTTTGAACTGAAGCATTTACGACTACGATATTTTCAGTACTTCGACCGATGCGTTTTCTCACTAGCATAGGAACATCCAATAGTGAGTATTTTGATTCGAATTTATCCACTATAGCACACACAGTCCATCTAGTGGGTCGATTAATACGACTGAAAGTTGGAATAAGTGCTCTTAAATTTGCGATCATCGACTCAGAATTGCGGTAGCAATTTTTAATAATTTCCAAACGCTGCTCGTTCGTAAACTTAACCATAATAAAAACGTTGACCTTGACTGACGTTTTGACGTTGACAGATCATGAAAAACGTTCGTATTAAAAGACAAAATTGTTATGTCCCCATTGGCAAGCTTGTTATTATAACCGAAGGTAAAGATGTATAAATGGTGAATTTTGATAATATTATTAGGTGTGCAACTAAGTTTTCGCTGTTTTTCAAGAGATGGCTCCAGTAGTAAGTGCTGGTCGATTGTGACATAACCAAAACGTCATGAACCAAGCTTACACATATGCTAAACAAACCGCTTTGACACATTAGTGACTTTGTTTTTGCATCATATACTTTTGGTTGTGTGAAAATGTCTGATTTTGTGCCAAATAATCGTCATTTGCGGGAAGTGTTGCTTTTCTTCTTTCATTCCAAGAAAACGGCGGCTGAAGCGCATCGAGAACTCCCAAAAAGTTTACGGAGATGCTGCTCTAAGTGAAACAACGTGCCTTGATTGGTTCCGTCGCTTCAAAGACGCTGATTTCGATGTTGACGACCGTTCGCGTGAAGCAAGACCAAAAACCTTCGAAGACGCTGAATTGGAGGCATTGCTCGATGAGGATCCGTGCCAAACGCAAAAAGAGCTTGCTTCAGCATTAGGAGTTACCCGCCAAGCCATTTCCCAGCGATTGCATGCGTTGAGAATGATTCAAAAACAAGGAACTTGGGTTCCTTATGATTTGAAGCCAAGGGACGTTGAGCGTCGTTTTTTCGCCTGTGAACAACTGCTCCAGCGGCAAAAAAGGAAGGGTTTTCTTCATCGCATCGTTACGAGTGATGAAAAATAGATTCATTACAGCAACCCAAAGAGAACAAAATCATGGGGATTGCCCGGTTATGCTTCTACGTCGTCGGTTCGGCCGAATATTCATGCTGCGAAGGTTTTGCTGTGTATTTGGCGGGACCAGGGCGGTGTTATTTATTACGAGCTGTTGAAACCGAACGAAACTATCACTGGGGAACGGTATCGAACTCAATTGATGCGATTGAGCCGAGCATTGCGCGAAAAGCGGTCACAATACAAGCAGAGGCACGAAAAAGTGATTCTACAGCATGACAACGCTCGGCCTCACGTAGCAAAACCCGTTAAATTCTACTTAGAAACGCTCAAATGGGAGGTCCTACCCCATCCGCCATATTCCCCAGATATTGCGCCGTCCGATTATTACTTGTTCCGTTGATGGCACATGGTCTGGCTAATCAGCAGTTCCGCTCATATGAAGACATCTCAAAATGGCTTGATTCTTGGATAGCCTCAGAAGACGAACACTTCTACCGTGACGGTATTCGAGCTCTGCCAGAAAGATGGGAAAAAGTTGTCCTAGCGATGGGCAATATTTTGAATGATTCATTTGTAAACATTTTTTCACAATAAAGTTCATCAAAAAAACAGTGAGAACTTAGTTGCGCACCTAATAGTATACGCATAATTTAATTAACTTTAAGGTTATAATTTTAATGATACATATCATCGAAGAATGAATACTGTTCATCTGCCCACTATTTGCATTTTTGTATTTTTACGTATTTTATACTCCTACACTTATACAACGCTGTTATAAGTTGGTCTAAATTAAAGCTCTGAAGTTACATGGAAATTTACAATTTACATCTGTAGCTACGACAGGTACAATTAAAACATGTTCGTATCACATTCGAAGTGCAAGCACTGGGTCATAAGTTGTTAGCGGACACTATTTTCATCAAACTGATGTATGAGCGCACATGTGCGACAAATGCATGATATACAATAATGGTCTGAATGGGAACATGCCTACCAATGAGATTTATCTTTTTAGATTCAATTGAAATCATGATTAAAGCTGTATAATATGTAGTAAAGATCAACTACTCTTAAAGCATGTGCAAATAAAATATAATACAGAATACGCTAACAATCTATTAAAAATATTATTATGTTAGTAATACTATTCATACATATAAAAAAGGAAATTATATTAAAAATTAGTTTCTTTTGAATTAAGACAAAAATGACATTAAAAATTCGTTTATGAGAGTAAAATTAATAGCGATAAAATGTGGAAATATCAAGCCACTGGCTGAACTTAACTATAGCAATTAAATATTAACTAATCATCATTCAATTTTGAATTAATTGTAGGGTTGAATTCATTTCAACAATGCCGTTTACAGAAGAACATAAGTTTTTTTGTGAAAGCCTATTTTTGTAGTTAAGAAGCGCTTCTAAATTGAGAGTGGAAATATTCCACTGAATCGTATAGGTATCAATTTCACGATCGATTTCTAAATACTGAAATCCAATACAATATTTTTGCGAGATAAGATAAGTCACCTTATTAATCGTTTTACACAGACTTATAGCGTATCAAGGAAAGATCTTCCTGGTAGACAAGAAATGATACATGATATTCGGGAGAGAATGGATGTAAGTCCTAATAAATCATTCAAGCTATTATTAGCACAAACAGGTAGATTTATGTACTTTGTTAAATGAATACAGTACAAATTTATTTGTATGAATAATCTTACGGGATATACCGCACACAGTCTAAAATGCGCTTGCACCCGTATAAATTATCTGCAGTATAGTTATTGTTGGCAACAGATTTTGACGGTTAGTTGTACATACATACACTACATTTTTTACAGATGGAGCTCGATTTCATTTTAGCAATTAAGTGAATTCACGAAATTATCGCCAATTTGTCAATTACAACTACACATACTTTCGTTGAAAAGAAACGCATTCATTTAATTAAATTAAAACGGTGTTTGGTGTGCAATATGATGTAGAAGAATAATAGCCCCAATCTTCCTTCGCGATACAATTAATGCAGAGAGGTACAGAAATTTTTTATTGAAACAACAAAATACAAGAACACAAGTGAATTAGTACAAAAATGTTTGATATTGGTTCAAAATAACTTCCATTGACATTAATACACTTATTGCAACGTTTTAGAAATTTGTGAACACCAATAAGCAAATGAATTCGGAGCAATGATGTTCAATTTGACGATTACGTTTTTCTGAATATCTTCTATGTCTTGAAATCGTTTCCCTTTAAGGATAGTTTTCACTTTAGGAAAGATGAAAAAATTTGCTTCGCGAGAAAAGCCTTCACAAATAGTGAAGAATGTGAATAATTTCATTACTTCAAGGTAGTATGCAGCAGCAACTGATTCCTATTCAACGTGGTTTTGATTCTGGATTTTAGAAACGAAATTTTTTGCATCTTAGTGAAGTTTTTCCACGCCACTACATGTTGTGCACTTCGTCCCAGGATCGTACTGAACCATCCATGATTTATCACCAATGCACTTAAGATAATTTGCATTGCTGCGACAGTTCTTAACAGTTTTCGTATAATTCAATCCTTCCTTATTTTTGCTCATCCGTAAGATTGTGTGACACGAACTTTGCATAAGTATTCCTCTTTCTCAAATCTTCATGCAAAATTTGTCGAATTGTCCTCTTATTCATGTTTAACCCTTTTGCCATCATTCGAGGAGTCATTCGTCGATCTCTCGCCACACTTGCGACGAAATTTACATTTCGATTGACCGACGAACGTCCAATTTTAGCGTCATTTTCTACACTCTCGTGTCTATTTTTAAATCCCTTAAACCACTCAAACACAGCAGTGCGACTTCAGGTTTTACCAACGTAGACAGATTTTAATATGTCGCAAGTTTCTATGCAGTTTTATATAATTTTCTGCAAAATTTAATATTTGTTCGTTGCTCGATTACGACTGACAGAAATGCGATGTCCACGATAACGTCCTACGCAGAAACCAGCTGCACTACCGTTGCTTGATCAGCATCTATTCATGGACCGCTGAACTATTATATCCTGCTTTATATTTTGTTCTATTTCATGTAATTCCATTACTGTAGCGTCAATTCGGGAATTAAATTGCCATGCCTCGTACAATTTGGGTACTTTTGGGTACTTTCAACAGGACGATGCTACTGCTGACATTGCTTTTGATACGATTGAATTCCTGCAGGAATATTTTGAAAATCTATTCATTAGCACTTAGGTAACCCCTTAATCACCTGACTTAACAACTTTAGATTTGTTTCTTTTTGATTACTTTAAGAATACGGTTCGTAAGAACCAAATACATACGTTTTGTTACTGATTTATTTAGCCATATATTCTTAGTGAGGTGTAGTAATATCGATGTTTAAGTAAAATTATATCTGAAATAAAGATATTCGAAATCATGGAGCGTTTATCAGTCCATAAAACGAATTTCCATAAAAACTATTTGCTAAGCATCTAATAAAGGTTAAGTGTATAAGGAAACTGATTCAGTTTGTACAAAAAAAATCATAGATGTCATGAACAAAATACAATTTACGAGGATAGTTTGACAAGTAGTGAGAATGACACATAAGTGGGGCTCTAATTGGTAAAACAAATGCACTGTAATTTAGGTTGCCTATTTATATGTTTACATTCCGATATTTACATAAATCGGTTGATTAGTTTATTTTTGACAGCTGATTGAAAAAAAAGCAACACGTTGTTTTGTTGAAATGGAGTATCGTGCGGTGATTAAATACTTCGTAATTAAGGGTATGGAAGCTACCGAAATAAAAGATAAGTTACGGGAAACACTAGGTGAATCTGCTCCATCATCCGCCACAATAAGTAAATGGGTAAATTAATTTAAACGTGGTAGAACAAGCTGTGTTTATGAAGCGCGCTCTGGTGCACCCAAAATCGTGACTTCTAAGGAAATGATTATAAAAATCCATAATATTATTACGCAAGATCGACGACTCAAAGGGAGAGAGATAGCAGACATGGCAAACATTTCAACAGAACGCGTACACCACATTTTAACGAAAGAATTGGGCCTTTCCAAGCTTTCGGCAAGATGGGTGCCGCGATTGCTTACGACTGACCAAAAGTTCACTCGTTTGCGCATTTCCAATGAGTGTTTGGATCTTTATAAGCGGAATCCGGTTGATTTTTGTAGGCGATTTGTTACTTGCGATGAAACTTGGATACACTATAGTACCACCGAAACTAAACAACAATCGAAACAATGGTTAGAACGTGGTTCTGCACCTCCAAAGAAAGCGAAAACCACTTTATCGGCAACAAAGTGATGGCATGAATTTTTTGGGATTCAAAGGGCATTTTGCTCATTGATTACCTTCAGAAAGGTGCCACAATAAACGGACAATATTACGCAGAACTTCTACAAAAATTAAATGTTGAGATTCGTGCTAAACGGTCAGGAATGGCTAAGAAAAAATTATGTTTCACCAAGACAACGCTCCCTCGCATACCAGCACAGTTGCGATGTCCAAAATCCACGAGTTGCATTTCCAGTTAGTACCGCATGTGCCTTATTCGCCGGATCTAGCCCTTTCCGACTTCCACCTTTTCCCAAAATTGAAAACGGCACTAGGTGGAAAGAAATTTTCGTCTAACGACGAGCTTATCATCTTCGTAAGTGAGTATTTTGCAAGCCTTCCGGAATCGCATTATTATCCAATGGCATAAAGGCATTGGAGCATCGCTGGAATAAATGTATTGCTCTTTTAGGAGAATATATTGAAAAATAAAAATTATTTTGTATTTAAAAAATTCGTTTTTCTTTTCCATTCTCACTACTTGTCAAATTACCCTCGTAGAACGTAATATATGGGCAATTCCACTATCTCTATGAAACAGCACAGCCAACGTGTTTTGATTTTTCTGCAATACACACATACTTATGTAAATAATCAAAGTGAAATTTATATAGAAACTAATGTAATTCAGAATTAACCGTTGAACAAATAACATTTATTTGAGAAAGCTAACTATACATAAAACAAATACTTTAATTAAATTTAATATAATTTATGTTACCTTAACGATTATTTATTGAATAACTCATTAAATTTATTTCAAAAGTTATAATTAACTTAATTTGTGACATGGTGAGTTTACCTTATCTGTATTTAAACTAACACGAATTCCATGGACGGATTAAGTAAAACTTAACTATAAACACGAAATTTACCGAAGCTTGGTTTAATCTTATGGAAGAACTTCCTCTCTGAAACTTTTTAATACGGCAAAAAGCGAATTAATTCTTAGGAACAAGTTCTTAGTATGATTTCGAAACATTTACGTCATTACAAGTATATAGAAGAAGTGTTTGATGATAATTTGACTACTTACTATAAAATCTGATTAAACTTATTTAAGATTAATGTTTTTTTTTACAATTTCTTGTTACGCTAATTTATATAATATTCTGGATTTATCAATAATAAATTACGATATACTGCCAGAATGTGAAGAATTCAGGAAAGATATTAATTACAGAATTTATCATTAAATTTATAAGTCTGCTTCGACATTCAGGTAGAATCTAAGAAAAAAAGGTCGTTTGTGTTAGATTTTGAAGTGTGCTATAAATTTTTAATTAAGATATTAAATTTTACGTAAAAATATCTGTCATAGATGCCATTTTTATAAAATTTCGCCAATTTTCAATTCCTTTTGAATATAACAATGCTATCAAATACTACTCGAATTTCTGAGCAACTACTACTTTAACTGATCCTGTATCTTAATTCTAGAAAGTTACCCATATATGGATACAGAAAATGAGCACCTGTACATATTTATTTATTACGTATGTTATGTTCTTGCGGTTGAAATCTGATGAGCCGGTATCTCGTTTAGACGAAGTTCGAAATTGGCGTCCAAAAGATGATGAATGTAAATTCACCGAAACATCAACACATATTAACATAAATCACCGACGCGGTTCACGGCCTGGAATACTGAATTGATATGAGTGTTGATTGTAGAATAGTACAAAGTGAATAATATTTGTGCACTACAACGATGGGAAATAAACAATTTCTATGCAATTTACTACACAAGTTGTCGACGTATTATGTCCCATTATCTATTATAGGTAAGCCATAGTATCTTTCAACATTAACAAAACAGTACTAAGAAGTACTGCTTTGTTAAATATTGGATAGAAATAAATAACTTATTAGCGCCACATTTGATAATTTAATATGGCGGTTCTAAGTTATTTATTTATGTCTAGCGCTCAATTTTTAGATGCATGGCGAGATGGTGTTACTCAAGTCTCGCATATCATCACCATAAATCAATATAGTCTTATTTTCCATATAGCATACAAGATCACTATCCAGAACTATAGTCGTTTGCAAAGATGATATATAATAATGGTCCCAATATCGACCCCTAAAGAACACCCTTTCCTACAACGTATCTATTACTGTATGACGCCAATAGTTCAAGCGGTAAAACCTGAAATCGATAAAACTTGAGCATCATATCTTCCTAATTTTAATATCAAACATGTGATCCACCGAATTAAATGCGCGAGTTTGATCTATGCATAATCGAGCAATTAATCTGCCACGGTCTAAGGCACTAACAATTTTAAAACGGAATTCACATGAAGCCGTTTGAGAGCTTTTAGATCTGAGAATGCGTGCTATCGACGTCTCAATTTTGGAAAAACTCGATGATAGATTAATATGAGGCCTATAATTATTATAGTCATTAGAATTTCCTCTTTTATATGCTGGTGGAACAACAGTTGTTTTGCCCCTAACCGAAAATAATGTGTTTGAAAATATCAAATTATACATTTGTATCAATGGCCAATATAAAAAATGTTTCCACTTTTTAATTAGGTTGTTTGGGATATTGTCAATTCCGTGTGACAGAGGACCTAAAAACATTAACATGAAGTGTGTTAGAATCTTATTTACTAGCAGGCCAAATTTATTTTGACCACTGTCCAACATACTATTCGATGAAGGAATCAGTACATTGAAATTATTTGTAATTCAACAACAAAAATTCTGCTATCACCGTTCATCTTGTTGATCGTTTTATTCTCTGGGGCTTTATTGCGATAATTATTTATTATTTCTCAAACAATTATCGATTTGTTGGCGATGTTCCTGTTTTTCTTAACTGCTCAAGTGAAGTGATTTGTGGGAAACGGATGTTTTTCGAATGGCTAGTACATAACCGGTAATGCTAATAGGGTGGTAGGAGAGGCGTCATTTGTTTCGAGGTGACATACCGTTTCAATTGCAAGTGGATGGTACAGCACCACACGTTTCCATATGACACATGGGTTTGTACTGATGAGTCGCACCGGAACTTTCGTCATCTTAATATTGGTCGGAATATCACAGTTTCTAGTTGCATTACAATTCTTAGATGGATCAGAACAACAGGAGTTCTAGTCGATTAGCACGTTACCATGCACGTGAGTTCGTGAGGAAAATTTTACGATCTGATTTAAAATTCCATCCTTACAAAATTCAGCTGATTCAGAAGTTCAACGAAAGGGATTATGCACAACAAGAAGACTTCGCTGTACGTATTCAAGAATTATTTGAATAGGATCCAAATGCAGTGCCAGTCATGAGTAATTGATAAAGCTATGAGTACACGGCAATTTCGCGTGCGATTACCACCTTTGACGTGGTCAGACTCTATTTTGTTGAGAGGAACGATGTAACGAATGGTGACAGAGAATTCAGAACGTTGCATAATTATGTTAAATATGCTCTTTGTCATCAAATTGCAGAGAGGACAAGTAAACATCGGAAATGTTTATTTTCAACAAGATGTTGCCAGAGCGCACACTGCTAACGTATTCATGAACATTTTAGGAAACACGTTTCCTGGGCGCTTCATTTCGCGGTTTAATAACGCGTCGTGGCCAATAATTACCGAAATTGTCTACCTATGACTTTTACCTTTAGGTGTACTCAAAAGAACGAATGGCTCTAGCACTCGCAAAAATGCGCTAGTGCTATCTATTGCAAAATGCGTCATAATGCTCCTTACAATTCGACCTAACGCCAACAGTATAAATAATTTTACTTATTTGAATAATATTGATTACAAAATTATACCTTCATGTTTTACCGATACAAGTATGTATCTGTATTAAGATCATATTTTAAACTCTGATTCGATAAAATACAAAGACGTATAAAGAAACCACACATTTTAAAAATGTTTTGAACTAAAAAAAAAAAACTATGAAAACCATAGATTAAGAAGCTTGCTTTACAATCTGCGCATCATTTTTTCTACGTCAATTATTCTTTATTAGAATATTATACATTAAACTTTGTTATTGTATAAATTAATTAGTACATAATGGGAGTAGCAGCAAGTTAAATAAATTACGTGTACAGACTTCGTCATTCTAATTATATTATTATAGTACAGTCGTATATGATGAACATCTAGATATCTATAGCGGTAACGAAACTAAAATATTTACATTAACTATCTCGTCAAAATATTGAACGCTGCCAACGTATTTTGGTGAAATATATTAATACATGTAATAAACATAACAAATCACATGGCTTAACGTAATTATCCGATATACCGGTAGAAGTTGTAGGATCATTAATTCAAAAGCTAATAAAAGATTAAAGTCATGATATGCAAAAAGAAATCGTTCCGGTGACGTTAAATGATACAGTACAATCATGCAGTCATTAGTTATTATAAATACCAGGACGTGTAGTTCAAGAGCAATTTGTTTCAGTAATCATAGTTGATGTGCAGAGTTCTGGATGTATTTATATAATATCAAATAAGGCGAATAATTGTTATGAGTATTAATATTAACCATGAATAAAGTTCAGCTTATGTTTTCTTTATCTTGTGAATAAGTATAACATAAAACACTAAGTAAATTATTATATAATAAACTTTCTGACTGCAATAATAGTAAGTTTTTCCATTACTCCATTGATGAAATATATGATAAACGTAATTTAATTTTATATGATATATGTTTAGCGAAAAAACGCATGACAATATTACGAGCGACAGCATGAAACGCACATATTATAAATGCTATAAACAATAAAATGTTCACTAAGAAAATCAATATTCTGGTAGTGTTCATTTTTTTGTCACGCAATGTATTTATACGTATAAATGCAAGAACTGAATTGAGAAAAACAGGATGATGGGAAACATTAATTTTAATGACTATTTATTTCAAATTTGCTAAATGGTGCTGTTGTATAACTAACAATATCCTTTACTTTATTAACATTATATTGTTACGTATTTACCGGAAAAATTCTTTGGCGATAGTAAAATCAACCGTCGAAATTACGGAAACAATCTTTCAACTTTTATTACTGCTAATTACATATAACTTTGATAATAAATAATTTTAAAACAGTAATAACAATATCTCCAGTAACACAAATTACTAATATGATGTAATATCACTATTCACGTATAAATGTCAGTATCACTAATGATGATCACGCATAATACCGACTGCAAATATATGTATATGCATATATATATATATATATATATATATATGTATATGCATATATATATATATATATATATATATATATGCCTGCGATATTCAAGTGTAAATGTCAGTATCACTAAGGTGCTTATAAACTGTAAATTTATCAATTCTAAGAAATAAGATCATTAAGTTTGGTAACCCACCTTTCATTGTACATGTTTTTATCGATACAACCGCACTATTTACGTGAGAAGTCCAAACAATAACAAAGTTGGCCCGTGAAGAATAAATAATAGATTATAATATATAATATTTAACATATACATACACTTTGAAACGATACAATATGCAGATGATTTCACTATATGTTAATGTACAACGTAAAAATGTGGATGGATGTAAAAAGATAATGGGTCATGTATTAAATTTAATTGACAAGTGGCGCTTGAATAATGGTTTAGAGTTACAGTCAGTAGAAAAAAACTAGTCACAATTTTCACTAGATATAACATTAGTAACCACGGTTCCATTACATAAGGTCGCCGTGGACTACCTTTATTCAATCAAGTTAAATATCTGGAGATAGTTCTCGATAAAAAAAAGGCAATTGGAAGTATATTAAACATATAACGAATAGAAAATAAAGAACTAAATTTCTTGCGAATGATGTCTAGAACATGGTGGTATTATAGACTGTGGTTCGGTGAATAATTACTTGCTGAAAAAGATAGATTTTATCCAAAATAAGCCGTTAAGGATATGCTTGGGAGAAATTTGTTTTACACCAATTTTGATCCTAAGTTGAAAATTATTTACAGAAAAATTTATAATGAAGTACATCTGCATAAATGAAAGTAATTTTGATGGAGCCTGTGGTTGATTAACTTAATCACTGAAGATTGATATATAACTCCTTTCCACATTAATTTTCGTATTCTGTATACGTATTTCGTCAACTAAGTTGTCATCATCAGTGGAAGTGTGTTGAGCAGAACTCGAACAGGCAGACCAAGAGCAACAACCTCAGCAGAAGATCTTGCAATGGTGGTTACAAGCAAGAGAAATAGATGAAAAACAGCCTCAGAAATCACAGCAGAAATGAATGCTGTTCGTCGAAAACTTATAGGTGTTTCCACAGTTAAATCGTGATTAAAAGAAGCCGGTCTGTGTGGATGAATTGCAATGCGGAAGATGCTTCTACGCAAGCAAAAACGTTTAAAGTGGGCACGCAATCACCAAAATTGGACCATAGAAGACTGGAATAAAGTATTGTGGACCGATGAATCCAAATTCGAGATTTTCTGTTCACGAAGACGTGTTTTCGTGAGGAGGTCTGTGGGTGAGCGTGCCCGGGAAGGATGCATAGCTTCTACTGTTAAGCACGGTGGAGGTTTAGTCATGATATGGGGTTGTTTTTCTGGATCAAATGTGGGTGATCTCGTAAAAATCAAGGTGTACTAAAAAGAAGAACAGTATACGCGCATACTAGAGGAAACGCAATCCCCCTGGAATTAAAAATTCGGGTCAGAATTTTATATTTCAACAATATAATGACCCGAAACACACTTCCAAAGTATGCCGGGAATATTTGCAGAAATTGGAGACCGAGGGAATCATAAAAGTTGTGGCGCGGCCTCCCCAGAGTCGCGATTTAAATCCCATCGAGTTGCTGTGGGAAGAACTTGACCGAGAGGTGGGAAAATCGGCCCCCACATCTGCTGTTAATATGTGGAAGAATTGCAAGAGGCATAAGGTAAAATAAAACCTGAGACATTACGAAACTTAATCGAAAGAATGCCTCGATTGTGTGCTGCAGTGATTAAAAATAAAGGAGGGCATATAGACGAGTCTAAAATTTAGATAAATATATTATACAACAATTTATTTTACATGTAAAAATATCTATTTTTCAGTCATCATTATTTAATCACTATTGATGATCATGCATGATACCGACTCTAAGTACATATATAGGCCTGGAGTCGGATGTTTTTGTTATGATTGCTATGAACCAACACTTTTTTGGGGGTCGGATTATGTACACTGGCCGCTAAGTATCCTGGCAATATTATTTAATATTTAAACAGGAGAATGTTGAGGAATAGTCGGTCAATATCAAAAAATTTACTTCTCATTAGCAGCGAAGATATGTAATTTTGAGTGACGTTCGAAATGGAAACACATACCTATTTGTCAGAGATAGACTTGGAAGTTAATTGGAAAGTGGAGGAATGCAATAAAGTTTTACTGATATGTTTAGAATAAGTTAAAGCGTAATTTACGAACTTCGGAATCACTTTTTGGAAATTGAAGAAGTGGAGGTGTTCGAAAAAGTCAAGGGCAAGACTGATGGACATTAATAACACCAATACATCGGTCGCAATTTACTATTAACACAAAACAGTACATACGCATTTGACTTAAACGCCCGAAGACTGTTGGTTTGTGTAAAGCATTAAAGAACTCATAGAATGTGGGAAAATTAGAATATAAATTGGGGTTGTAAGAATGGCGGCGAATTTGGTATGATTCGGGCGCACATAATAATTCAAAGTTTCTCCCGGAAATGACTTAATATGAGGATGGCAGCGTAATTACATGGTCTTGGTTTGGTACTGGAAGACACACCGACCTTTATTTGATGCTGCTCTCATTGCCCAGATACATATATCTGAATGAGGTTCTCCAACCTACTATTCTTCCGCATGCAACAGCAGTGAGAGAACAATCATTCTTGTGGGTAATTCTCGTTTCCATGGAATAAACATTGTAAACAACTGAAGTGCTGAAGTTTATATAAAGAGAACGAAATGGCCAGCCAATTCCCTAGATGCTAATTCAGTAGAACATGGTTATGATGTTATGGAAAGATATGTTGCTGGACGAAATATGCCACCAAAATGGAGATCATACATATTATTAATCTCTACTTTTTTTGCAAGAATTACTGTAAAAAAAGTGAATTGTTTCTGTACATATTCTACAATAAGAATGCAGACAAGTTAAAATACAATTTGTTTAGATACTTGTTCACAAATGTATAAAAAAAATATTTTACATTTTTTGCAATTTATTAATATTTCTATTTACAAAATATTTATTTTTCGAGGAGGTTATATAAAAAAAACCAACGCTGGAGCTTTTACTAATGGAGAACTGTAATACCGTACACATATATTTTAAGTAAAGGCCTTTAAATACATGACCACTGGTATTATTGCAATGTATTAGAACAATTGCAGTAATATACTCATTGAAACATATTAATAATAAACTTTAATATATGGACAAACATTTGAACAGTTCTAGGACGTAATTTAATATTATAAAAAGACTATATAGAGAAAAATGTAATAAATTGATAACGTAATAGATTAATAAATTATATAGTAAGTCGTAAAATAAACCATGTAGTGAATTTAACAAGTAGCCTCATAAAATGTCAAACAAATGTCGATGTATTAGTGTTAAAAAAATTTATTATTACGGGAGTTAGGTAAATGCAATGTGTCATGAATGATGTACTAGGTCGGACCGTCTAGGCTGTAATGTTGGCCGTTGTTCAATAAACGTGAATCACGTACCTTGACTGTACCGCCGTACAGATATTCACCTAGTAAACATATTCTAAATCATTTATAATCTACTAAAAATGCAACGGTCAAACCGATGACAACGTGCCAAATGTCTCATCTGATTTTTGCAACTTCAGTTAATAGAGGAGCCTATTTGGCATCGACTTATAAATTTCAAAGAGAATCGTGTTTACAAAACAAATACTTAGTTATTATTCCCGTAAATATTATTATATGAAAATGTATAATCTTTGTTTATACAGGAAAAATTATACATTTTTCGAATTTCACTTAGGTAAAATATGTGTATTGGGATATGTATGTATTGATGGAGCACTTATATTACCTCACAGACTTGTAAAAATGATTTAATATTTTACACTAATATAAAATATGTAGGCATGTAACAAGTAGTAGTATAATTGAATGCAAAAAATGTAGGTGCCTTTTTAAAAGAGGGCTGTTGTTTTGACAAGAATTTAGTATTGTAAGCAGGTTTAATATTTAATGCATTTGTATTAAGTTTTTGTCAAATGCTAGTATAATGTACACTATCATTCATATTAGTTCGGACAGCTGGTAAAATTTAGTAAACTCGTTTAAAAAACAATATAATTGCGTTTAAATATAAGTAATTTACATTAAGTGCTTTAAAAGATTTATAATTAATTACAGGCAAATATTTCCATTGGAGCATCTACATTTAACTATTATATTTAATGACTTACTGCGGTAATTCCTGGAATAATCCGTATCACCATAAATACGGTTATTCTTGACATAATATTGCAAGCAAAAAACTTGCGAAACTTACCCGCCCGCACGCGAGAAAGTCTTGTGTACCGAAATATGCATTTGTTTTCAAATAAATTTGCTAGCGCGCGCAGCACTGATAAGACCTTATTTCTTATCTGAACTTCTTAGATTGCCGAGAGGAAAACCACCAAATTTAGAAAAACGTTCTGTAGTTATTGCTTTTCGTCAAGAAGGTTATTCAGTGCGTCCAATTTCCGAAAGGACACATGTTAATAAGACGACTGCTAGTGATATCAACGCACTTTAAGAGATTCGGCACATTTAGGTCGTAAGCGAATAACATCTCGCGCCGGCGATCGGCGTATTAATTGCTGAGTAAACGAAATAGAAGACTGACAGCACCCGAATGAAATGAATCGCGACCGTGCAAGAAAAATTTCTGTTACTACGGTGAAAAGAAGATTAAAAGCTACGAAACTTCACGGCCGCAATGCTGTAAGAAAATCCTTACTTTGACGGGGAATAGGCAAAAACGACAACAATGGGCAGAAACACAGAGAGATTGGACACTGGATGACTGGAAAAGGGTCTTGTGGACTGATGAATCAAAGATTGAAGTGTTTGGACAATCAAGGAGTGTTTTTGTAAGAGCGAGTGGTCGAAGAATGCTGCGGGATTATATAGTGCCAATCATCAAACAAGGAAAAAGTGCAGTGCTTCATTGTTTTTGCTACGTCAGCACAGGGGACTTGAAGCGAAATGAGGGTATTTTGAGAAAGGAGGGTTATTAATAATATTATCGGAGCTACGTTTAATCGGCGAAAATTTTGCGTTTATGCAGGACAACGATCCCAAACACTCAGCAGTAACATGTTAAGAATTTCTTAAATAGCGAACAAAACAATAATACCTTACAAATAATGACATGGCCACCGCAAAGCCGCGACCTAAACCCCATAGAATTGTTATGGGATGAATTGGACAGGAGGGTTCGAAGAGTGTAGTCCTACCTCAACAAATTATTTGTGAAACATACTGCAAGAAAAATGGAATAGTGTACCTAATAGTCCTTGAAAATCTAGTGATGCGTCGAATTGTACGGGCTGTTCTTCGCGCAATAGGGGGTTTCTTTGATAAACGGAATGTTACATTTTTGTTTATTTAATATTGGAATTATCTTAATTTTTATTATTATACTTTATAAACATATATGAACAATAATGCAGTAAAAATTTTAAGTCTTGACATAAATTAGTTTAACTTTTTTCCATTTTTTTAAATTTACTTGTGTGTCCGAACTAATAGTGTATATTTGTTACTTAAATAAACTGCAAATACACAATTTACAATTTGATAGGAAATTTGAAATAAGCAAATTCTGTGGTGCGAGACAAATTTTTGCAACAATTTTCGTAGCAAGAAAACTGTTCCTTAAATTTAACGCGAAACCTAATACTTATCTCGTAGATACACCATTTGTATTTACTTCTTCAAACCTTCGTGGTAGAAAAGTTATTAAATTATGAAAATTGAGTTTTCCCAATGTGCATTTCAGTCATTTATTATCGCTTACTAAGTTCGTTTTTTGTTTGTAACTAAAATTCGTAGTACATTTTTATCATCATCCTCAAACATTTTCGACTAAAGTGGGTTTTTTGCAGGCCAAGAGAAACATCAATTGCGGTAGTTATCTAACAAGCAAGTGCATTCTAAACAGGATAGTCTCCAAACAAATTTGTTATTACAACTTAAACCGTATGTGCAAATTAACGTGCTTTTAAATTTTTATAACTATAATTAGTAGATCAATCGTTTGTGTATGAATAATGCTAAATGTTTGGTTATGTCTTTCACTAGAAATTTAATAGCTTTTTCTTTCTCTTATTCTATAAATGGACATAGACTTTTGAAAACTGATTTAATGAAAGATCTTGGAATACTATTTGACAATTTCTCGAATTTCAATTTACATATTCAATATACATATGTACGTGTCTCTAAGCGGTTAAAATATTAGGATTTATTGCGCGGTGTAGCAAGTTTTTCAATAATTTTGCCTTTTTTCGAAGCAGGCTTCAATGTAGATCTCTTATTTGGCAAGAAACAATCAAACGTAGATTTTTAAAATTTTTTTGATACAAAACTTCTGGAAATTATCCGGCTAGAGGAATTGGGTTTATTACTTTACTGGAACAACATAGCACTCAATCTTTATCGAATCGAAGAAAGCAAAACAGCGCACGTTTTTTTTTTCCATAAATTAGTGGTTAAATTAACTGTCATGATTTACTCTCTGCAATTAATTTCAATATTCCACGCATGGAACTTCGATAACCATTTGTTCGTCAGACACCGAGAGCAAATACTTTTTTCCCAATCAATTCATTAAATAGAGAACGCTGATGTTGTGTACATCGACATATTCACCGGAAATCGACATTGAAGTTAGAAGAATACTATAGCACTTTTTGTTTTTTTTTAAAATTATTTTTAGTAGATAAGAATATATATTGTTGTTACATTGATTATTAATAGAATCTAATTATTTATCTTTTGTATATACGTGTATTATCTTTTTTTATTTTGTCCCCACATGTAACCAATTTTACATGGATTTTTTGAATTTTTAAGACATTGGCCAAATAATAACATTTATATATATATATATATATATATATATATATACATATATATATATTGATATATTTTCCTAATATCTTTCATAATCACTAAATGTATCCTAAATTACATGTGATGGGTAGAAATTAGTGTATAAACCACATGATCCTACCTCTTATTATTCTGTTCTACTTATAAAAACTTTCATTATATATATATATATATATATATATATATATATATATATATATATATATATTATATATATATATATATATATATATATATATATATATATACATATATATATATTGATATATTTTCCTAATATCTTTCACGACCATAATCACTAAATGTATCCTAAATTACATGTGATGGGTAGAAATTAGTGTATAAACCACATGACGTCCTACCTCTTATTATTCTGTTCTACTTATAAAAACTTTCAACGATTAATAATTACCTTTTATGAAGCCATCAAAGTTTCAAATTTATAATAACAAAAATGCTGTTTTCTCGTCATTATTGTACTAACAAAATATAAGTAATTATGTAGAACGAAATCTATTGCACCCTTATCAATTTTTTAAAATGTAACCAACCACTGTATCAAATGACTATCTAAGAAAATTCATTTTTGTAACGAATTTCTATATATTTTGGGGATCAGCCAAGTTTTCATCATAATGTGTTGTGGTTTGGTGAATTTTCATGAGAAACAGAACACAATATGTATTACTGGGTAAGCGAAAATCCCAATTTCATTACTGTTTGGTCATCAAATATGATATTTGTTGAACGTCTGGATACGAATTATTGACCATGGAATGAATAGATTCTAAGTCAACTAAATATGGAAATTTGTTTGCAATTCATTGAAACCTTATTTATTAACTAGTTGTCGTTCGAAACTTAGTGTTTATGCTTGACAGGACTCCAGTTCGTGAAGCATTAATTGCTTGGAAGAAGAAGCAGTCATTGTAACTAATTCTTGGTGGTCAACAGCTTTCAAGTTACACATATTACTGTAACGTTACAAAATCCACCTTATAGTACTTTGCAAATAGATGGGTTCTAGATTACAATGCCTTTAGTCACGTGACAATTCCATTACACATTCTTTACTAACTCATTCAAAATATTATAGTATTTCTCTCTCTTATGTAATACTTCATATGGACAGCTTTCAATTACAATTTGTGGCAATAGCATAAGAAAGAGGAAGTCTGTTACACTTACGACAATTTAGAAAAGGATGTATAATGGAATAATCACTTGACTGAAGGTACTGTTAAAGCTACGTTTCTCTTTCTTTAGATTTCTGCCACTTATGAAGTATTATGAGATCAATGAGTTACAATATAATTATCTAACACATTTGATTTTTAATCAATTAATCACCAAATTAGACATGCAATAACTGTTGTGTCCTAGCATTGGGCTATTACTACAATACGAAGTAATTAAGTCTAGATTAATAGTAGTAATAAAATTTGACTTAGGTAATGTCCAAAAGTGGAACGTGCACCGATTACTACTCATCTTTTATGGCCATATGGGAATAGTTACAATGCAGGCGGCTTTACGCTGTATACTAAAATAAATAAATTCGAATGATTCGGTTACTGAAATTTTTCTTGAGAATAAAAGAAGCCTCAGGAGTGATTTAAAACAATTTCGAAAAATTTAATGTCTTAAAAAGGGGCCAGTTTTAAAAGCGAATGCATATCATTCCAGATGCGAGCAATTGATTGAAATTTCGACAATGATTGAAAAAAGGCCAACTATTTGTACTGTTGTTGGTAATAATAATAAAGTAAAGACAGAAATAGTATGTATCAAAATACGTTTTGAAGAGTCCTGTATGAGTAGAGGAAAAAATAGAACTACTTTTTGCAGAGGTATTGTATATTTTCATTTGGTGTATATAAATATACCTTGAAAGAGAAAAAAAAACAATGCATGTAAGCTATTTTCTTTAGTATATTCAATGAGAAATACATATTGATTGATTTTTAAGTGGGAGTTTTCCAATATAATAGTGTGGATAAAAGATAAATTCTTAGCGTGCTGTATCAAAGTAAATATTTACTAAAGTAACTAATTTGTTTTTCGATAAATTCCAGCAAATAAGTCAGTTTCAAGGAGTATGGCAAACGTACTGTTAGCGAATTCTTGAACCGAAAATAAATTCTCTTGGCGACGAAGAAGAAAACGTTTCAAAACAGGTAAAACAAAATTTGTAAATTTTACGTTTGCGTTTATTTAAATTGAAACTTGGGGGAAATAATTTTCATTTTAAAGCGAAATTAAAATTTAAACATTAGAATAGCTTAATTCCTCCGGTTGTTTCGAAAATAATGGACCATTTATTAGGGGAAAGGATGAAAAACATTATAAATAAGGAACTCGACTCTGTTGTAAATGATTAAATTTGTACATCTTTTGGCAATATCATAATAAATCGTCTGAAGTTATATTAAAAGTATAATTTCGTCGGAGATTCGTTCTTGTTGTTCTTGATGCTCTTACTGCTGTTTGACCAACTGCATGCTTTCACAGCAGTATTTAGCAGGAAATTTACAATTGTAATCTCAAGGGTAGACGTTTGCTTATTTGACATTGTTCTCTTCTTCGTTTAATTTAATAACTAAGGGATTTAATTTTTAATTTGAAATAATCTTTTATAAACGATTAAATAACAAAAGAAGTGAATTTGTTACATTATTCTTTCATGAAATCACTAAAAATATGAACATATGTACTTTTCTAAAAACAGAATTTTTTACTGCTACTTCAGAATCAGAAACGTTTAGCTTCTGTAAATAAAATATTAAAACATTTTACAGTGCTACTTGTTATTCTATAATCTTAGTGATTTTCAATAACTCTTCTTAATATCTTGCCAACGATATTTGTTTATATTTCAGAATCATGTTTAGATTTCCAAGAGAGGAATTTAATTATTTTTTTAAAATGTTTGTTATATGGCTTCCTCTTAAGTACATAATTTACGAAAAATGGTAATAAAAAACTGATGTTATACATGACATACTGACATTTTAATATAATTATTAGAGAAATAATATATTGAGGGAACAACTTGAAATAGAAGCAGTTTTAGAGAGAATGGAGAAGTTAGCTAAGATGGTATGGACGTATGGAATGAACAAGAACAGATAAACCATGAAGATATGGGAACCACACAAAAAATGTAAAAGGTATTTTAAAACAAACAAATTGTACGGATTGTTTTACATTATTTTAACATTTTGGTTTTGTAGGAGTCTGAATAAAACGCTATTAAGCAAAACAAAAATAATGGATGGGAAAGTTCTGGCAAATAATGTATAGAGAGCACAAAGTAATTCCCAATCTCTTGCAAGGCAAACCTGACTTGTCGTTATGTTAAAGGTTAACTGGGTAGCATAGTAAAGAAAAATATAAATATAAAACGTAGTGTGCCCACCAGAGTAGATACACAAAAATATCTGACGAGATTAAAATAATGCTTGGATTCCTAAGTGTTAGCCTTTACGCGATCGTTTTTATTCTCAAACGCATCGTAAAAAATTTTTCTGTGGGAGCATTTCTGTTCAGAATTTCGACATACAGAAATTGATTAAATTGTATCAAAAAGGTCAACTACACTCAGTAAGTAATTAGTTGGGTGATCAAATGCAGAATTGGACACTACAGAGAGACAATGATCCAAAGCACTGCACCGCGGGCAACTTTTGTACAATGTGGAAAAGTTAACAACATTATAATAATATCCTCGCACTTGCAAACTCAATCAAAAATATTTGCGTAACTATGAAGCATAGAATACATTGTAACCAAAGAGACTTGAAAAGCAAGAAAGATACAAGAGTAGTTAATTATTTTATCGCAATTGTGACCAAGCAAATGAATTAACAGCATCGCTCATTGTCTAGCAAGAAAATGTTTAAAGAAGAAAACCTATACTATCTACTTCTGGGTTTCCGGGTTGGAACCGCGTCACTTGTATATCTGCCGACGTTTCGTACCCATTTGTATAGGACATCTTCAGGGCTGAACTACACTGCTGCACTGAAACACAGTTTCAACTTGTCGCCCTTTGAGTGAAGGAATCACATCACGTCTGAACAAGTCTATCTGCATTTTCTCCATAGTCAGAGTTAAGCCAATACTAGCGCTTTTCGAATAATTTGTACCTTGTATATGCAATTTAACTTTTCCAGTTATTGACTTAGGGTAAAAACTTTGTTGGCCAGTGTAGTTACTGCATGTGGTCTATTATTAATTTATTAATACATGTCCATTATTCCGTTCAGAGAACAGAAATTGATATTATACACAGTCTGTCGCAGAGAAAATCAACGTACAGCTTAGCTAGTGTAGCTAAGAGAGTACAAGACCAAAAATCCTTAAGAAATAACACAGGGCTCCGATGTAAAATTTTATCTTTTCCATTACCTCACCACGTAAAACAATACAACACGCGCGATATTCAAATATCATTTGATTTGGCTAGAAATTTGAAGTAGACGTCTTATCACTTGTTTTTAGCAAAGGGGTTACCTGGGGTTCACAAGGTTGCCAGGGACTAAAGGAAGTTACGGGTTAGAGGGGGTTGGGGCATTATCGCCCTCAGGTGACTTTGTGACAGCAAGAGTAAGATTCAAATTTCAATTGGTCTGATAAATACCTGAAGTAGACCTATGCTTTCAGCAAGGGCGTTGCTCGGGGCCACAGGGGCGCACAAGGCAACAACGGGGTCGAAAATAACACCAAAACGGCTGTAACTGTGAAGAGTTGCGAGACACCGCTACGACTTAGTGATGATACATAGATAGTTGATATACGGTCGTCGCAATACCTCACAGCGCGTTGAATTGGATGCAGTAATTAATGAGTTGTGTGTCTCTCTTATCAGCTTATAATCGTCACAGATTAAATTACTAGCAGATGTGAAAATCTCTATTGGCACTTTTCTTCCGCCATTTTGAAACCAGGTGTTCCAGCGGGGAAAAGGTATAAATTCGTTGCGTATTTCATAAACTTTAAAATGGCAGTTTTAAAAAGCTGTATTCAAATTCTTTTTGCGTTTTAGCAAAAGAAATGCACTTGTCACAAGAGTGTCTGCAAACATTGAGTAGAAGATACCCACTAATATAATATGTACCAGGACTGTTACAATATTTTGAAAATTATGTTTACCCATTTTTTGCAATAATTCCCGTCTGACTATATTTATCATTCAAGTTTTACACCTAGAATCACCATATCATGCGTTATGCCGACGTCGAAGCCATTAAAAGGGTATCGATACCGATCTTGAAGGATACCTCTAAAGATGAACACAAAAATTCATTCGACATGTTAATTGACCGCGCAAAACGTTGTATTGAAGCCGAAGGCGACTACTTTGAATAAAATAAATGAATTTTACCAAAATAGTAAGCTTTTGTTTTTATTTTAAAAAATTTGGCTTTCTCTGAGACAGACCGTGTACATTTATTATATAACTTTTACATTAACCGATTATCTGTATTACACTAGTAAATGGAAAGAAAAGTGAGCACTAAGTAATTTAATATGTGAGAAAAAAGTGCAAACGTACACGCTGTGTTATAAAATAATGACAGTTAATTGAGGTGTGGTGCCACAAATATCGTGTCATTAAAACATATGGTATGCATTAAAAAGAAATGAAAGCAGGAATGTTGAAAATCAATTACTAGCGTAAATCGATTTCAGTTTTGACTTTGTTCATTAATAACTAATTTAAGGGTAATAATAAATAACCTCGACTAACAACATTTAAAATAAGCAAACAATTATTACAAAAAATAACTTGGTAGGGATACTACCGGCTAGGTGTCGCTGTTTTATGGTTTGAATGTCATGTTAAATTTTGTGAGTATGATATTTTATTTACATATGTATGTATGTATATACGCTCCTTAACGTTGCAAAAGTACGTACTTACGTAATGATTTCAGTTTTAAACATTTATTTCTGGAATGTGTAATAAAAGTCGTCATATGTGCATATGCCTAGTAGTCGACCGGTACAAATTAAATAATTCGTCGTCACAGTCCATTTGAATAATGTGTATTTAACTACAAATGCATATATACCGTCATAATAGTTAATACGCAAAATTTGAAGCGTAAAACGTACAAATAAAAAGTATCAAAAATATGTTTTAAGTTTTGACTTATTACTTATTCCGAACATATCAGACAAAATATTTATTGAAAAAATCTGATTTCATTTTTTATTCTTTAAAAAATTTCCACTTTACATTAATTACAATACAGTGTTTTCAATTAATTTTGCTTTAGGAACATTATGCCATGCTCTTTGCAGTGCAGTACAGAATTGATTAATGAATGTTCCACATTTTCTTTTTATTTGCTTAGTACTTACAATGTTCTGGTATTTTCACTTCGTTTTGAATCTTTATGGAAAATACAAAATTATTCCCAATTAAATGCAGTTCTGAAGAATTACATCACATCAAATTCTATTCAAAATGATCATCTTTAAGGTATCTCTTTGTTTTAGGGTATAGAGAGAAATCACCAGGGCATATCAGGATTAGATAGAACAATTTCACTATTCATTCAACATTCAATCGCAATAACAACTAGATGCGACGAACGTTATCGTGTTGAAGCTTTCACTCTCCAATCAGTGTGAATTGTTTTTTTTGGTTGGGTAATGTTAAAGAGTTACGAGACAAGGAGACTGGATGGTATTTTAAAATCTTCTATGATAATAGCTTGTTTTCTATGGCACAAAAAGTTTGAAGATTGTCGGAGAAGATGTGAGTTATAAACGGTACAAATACTTCACTTGGTGCATTAACTGAAGAAATCTTCAATATTAGAGTAGTAATGATTAGCAAGATCTACGTTTATAACTATCTCGCAACTCTTTAAAATTACCAAAAAAGTAAAAACCGATCCAAACTGATAAGAGTGAAAACTTCGCCATGATAACGTTCGCCCATACCTAGTTGTTATGGCGATAGAATTTTTGAACAGTGAATTTTTCGTATAATCCTGATATAGTCAATCGAACAGATTTGATGCTATACAATTCTCTAGCTTCAGAACTGCATTTAATTGGAAATCATTTTGTATTTTGGATAAGGATCCAAAACGACGCAAAAATGTGGGAACATTGTAAGTAATAAGCAAATAATAAAATGTTGAACATTAGTAATCAGTTTTGTACAGCACTGCAAAAAAATGCCATGTTTCTCAAGCAAAATAAATAAAAAAAAAATGTGCTGTATGATAGGGGGAAATTTTTGGATGAACAAGAAAATGTAATCAGATTTTTAAATATTTTATTTTGTCTGATATGTTCGTAATATACACATATATACACTACCGGTCATAAATGAGGAATCACATACTATCGATAGAATCGCTCTGTCTTTATACCTGGGTTTCGGTAGGGATAATTGAAATAACAGATCTGAGTGCGTTTCTGGGAAGTTTACCAATAATATCCGGATAATTACATAATCATATTTGTTAGTGGAAAATATTATAATTTCCTTTAATCCTTTTATTACTTGTATTCACTATTAATACTTTTCCTGAAAATATTTATTTTAAAGGGTTTTTGTTATATTACAAGATTATAATGATTCTAAGAAACAATTTATAGGAATTTGGGGTACCACACAGAATGTTGCAATCTAAGAAAAAATTAGTATTCATCTAGAATCTATCCGAGTAAGTTGTAATGTATTCGTGAAAAAACATACAAAATGCCAAAAAGAAAGGAATTGAGTCTTGAAATTCGTAGTGCTATAATAACATTAAACAAAGAAACATTGTCACTGCGCACAATAGCTCAAAAATTAAAATTAACATATCATGCAGTGCAAGGTCGAGTGAAAAGGTACATAACAATCGGTGCAATGCAACCAAAAAAAACGTGTCGTAAGACCAAAGATGACCACTAGACAAGAAGATTTGCGGCTGAAACTGTTATCTAAACGGAATAGACGGTTAATAGCTCCACAGCTCCACGTAGAATTAAACAAAAATTGTTAAAATTCGGTGTCGCATTTATCAAAGACGGGACTAAAAGGGCGATTTGCTGTTCGTAAACCATTGTTACGATCAAAAAACGCGTAAAAACCGATTAGAATGAGGCAAGGAGCATCAACAATGAGATGTGGAAATGTGGAAACGCGTTCTGTGAACGGACGAATCCAATTTCCAAGTGCTTGGAAGTAATCGGCGCGTTTTTGTTCGCAGACTAGTTGGCGAAAGAACGATACCAGAATATGTTGTGCCAACAGTTAAACAGGGTGGAGGTTCAGTTCTTATTTAGGGACCATTTTCTCTAAATGGTGTAGGAGACTTGAATAGAATTGATGGAATTTTGAAAAGAGAATATTTGAAAATTTTAAAGCAACACGCAATTTCGTCCGGAATTAAATTGATAGTAGAAGGGTCTTATTTCCAACAAGATAGTGATCCCAAACATAGTTCTAAGCTTTGTAAGGGCTATGTGAAATAAAAAGAAGAAGAATGACTTCTATTAAATATGGTCTGGCCCGCACAATCGCTCGATATGAATCCTATCCGAGTTTCTGTAGGATAAGCTCGACAGAAAAGTAAGAGGATATTTTAACGAAAGTCGCTTAAAATAAAAAGTGCCAATTTTTCTTCATAGAACTAATGATATTTTATTTCATAAGGAGGTATAGTTTTTTTTTAATAGTAATTACATTTTTATTCGTATATATATATTGTTTTACCAAAAGTTTAACATTTTTTTGTAGTGTATATATATATATATTATATGCATTTGTGTGTGTGTGTTCACACGGTTTCGGGGTTTTTCCATGTTGTAGGTGTGCTTCTGTCCTATAAAAGACCGGTGCAAAAAACTATGCGAACACATATTACACCTGCGAAACCTGCTAACCATGTTTATATACATACATACATACATACATACATATGTATATATATATATATATATATATATATATATATATATATATATATATATATATATATATATATATATATATATATATATACATACACACAAAAATGTAATTTTGCAGATAAAAGTCGTTTAGGATTAATATACAAATTTTATGGGGATATATTAAGAGACGTAAACGTCCCTATAAATTTGCTCTAAAATATTGGCTTTTCATATTAATCAAATGTCGTGTCACTCGGTTAAACATAAAATTTCTGCATGTATAGCATAAGATCTCTGCACGTATATATAATCTTTAACCTTGAAGACGTTAACGTAAGAAACTCTAATTGTAACACTAATTTGAGACGCATCATTAAAATATTCGTTTTGCATGAATATTCCGAAATAGCACTGAGCTTTCTGGCACAGAATATATGTATGTAAATATTTCTCTGCCAACATTATTGACGAAATGAAATAGGTATATGAATGAAATGTTTTAAGAAAGAATAGGAATATTTCCCATTGATTTTTTCAATAACAAAATTACATCAAATTAAGTATCTTTAAAATCGGCAGTTCCTGAGTTCATACATCTAACATGATTGAAAAAATATTTTGACATTATACTTGAATTTCCGCAAAATATTCTTTTCATAGAACGCATTTTTAATCTCCCACCAAAAAGAGAGGTGTGTTAATAAATGCAGCAGTAACAAGATACTTTCACAATGATGATCAAGCACAGCTTTATAGATCTGAAGTACTGAAAATTAAAATGTGTTCTGAAAAAATTGATGTTTTGATAGTGTTAAATCGAAAATAAATAATTGAACCAATATTTTTTCTACTGTTCTAGGAGAAGATTATTTGATAAATTGCATGACTAGATTCAAAATACATGTTTTTAACAAAATAGGGTAACATGTTGGCGTGCAGTAGAAACACTGACTTTTTTAAGTAATTTTTTGTTAACCGCATGATTAGTTGAAATACATAAATTTCTTTTCTTGTGATTTTATTTAAAAAATAGTATATTTTGAATATCTGCATCAAATTGGAGATAATTTAACAGAAATGTATGGATGAGATAATGATACCAAATGTAATCAGAAATTTTGAACGAAGAATTTTAAGATATTCTGACCAAGAAAGAACAATATTTTCGATATTTATTGTAATTTTGAATCAATAAAATAAATTTATACGAGAATATAAAAATATAGATGACTTTGAAAGTCAAGTAGTTAAGATGAGCTTAATTTTCGATATATGAGTACAACTCAGTAATTAGTGAGTCTGACGAAAAAGAGCAGCATTAATAAAAAAAATCCTCTTTTTCGATTTGGCAACCCTTCAAAATCTGTCTCTAAAAATTTGCGTAGACCAGTATATTTGATGAACAATGCAGTAGAATTAAAAAAGTTACTGATAGGTGACCGACGAATAAAAATAAGAGAAGTAGCGGAGCACCCAGTTTAGCCAAGTTAAGACATGAAACAAAGATTTTTGGGGCCGAATAATAATGGTTGGTGAAGCCAGGCTACATGATTATACACCCAAAATAAAGCACTAATTGAAATAACGGAGACTGTCATAAGTACTCCGAAGAAGATAAACATATACTTGGCCGGAAAAAACTATGACTACTGTTTTTTGGGACGGCATCCGAATTCTTCTTATCAAAGTGGTAAACTGAACAGGCGAGTACTATACATCTCTTTTAGGTCAACTGCACAATACAACGTCCTCCATTTAAAGCAGAAATGAGTGCTTTTCTCAGTCATCATCTTGTGGCTTTTTTCCTTTTCCCAACCTCAATACTTTACTCAGTAACAAGAGATTATCGGAGGATTTGATAAGCTTTACTTTCCTGAAGAAATAGAAAAGCCTGGGCATCAGTGGACTAAATTTAATGAGTTACAAAGAGAATATCTAGGCTCATGAATTACTGGTCCGCTCCCACTCTTCAAAATATTCAGGAATGTATTAAAGACAACTAGATAATTTTGGTGCGTAACCCCGAAACTGACTTTCAAAAGTGACTGTTCTTGGTGGTTATGCTGCTTCAAACCGGAACATTCTATCTCTTTTCGTTCCCGAGATATTGCCATTATAAGAACGCCAATTATCAGCGAACACATTATATAAATTATATTTATGGAGAGGATTTGCATATATCCATATTCTTTTAATTTAAATTCAAATCAAGGTTCTTTTCAATACATTACATTTTAAATACAATTTAAGAAAGACACCGTTAACATTATATTAATATTATAAATTTAATGATATGATTAAATAACAATAAATAAGAAGAGGAAATAATTAAGTTTAGTTTAAGACACATTCTAAATATTCAGAGTTTAGAAAAGAGAAGTAGATGCACTTTTCAATTCAACCCGTTATATTTCGATTGTGTGTATTTATAAAATATCATTCAAAAATAGTATGCATGTACATACAGAAGTATTATTTGTTCTAAATTTTCACTTAGCTATTAGTCTATACGAAATATTTATTTTAGTATTGAGAAAGAAATTTTACAATGGGATTGTCACTTTGGTTGACGTTCTTTATATTTTGTGCCAATATTATAAGAATATTTTTTTATTCATTTAACTGTGCCAGAGCATTAATCAGTATTTATGAATTTATTATTGAATATAATTAGTTTGAAAGCTAAAAGAATAAATATAAAAATGTGCCATGGCAATTTGTTTATTTCATATAATTTAATTAACATACATTTTTTCTGTTTATATTATTTGTTACTAAATAACTAAAATAATATGTATTTCTTTGCCTTAATTATTTATGAAGATATACATATATTTATTACTATTTCACCACTTTCTTTAAAGTATGAGCCAAAAACATATTAATACATAGTTCATTTCTGGCAGAGTTTTGAAATTAAATTAACACCATTCATTTTATTTAAGAACAAAAAGTAATAAACGTAATTATAAAAATTTAATCCTCGCGTACATTTAACGAGTTTATTAATACTGAAGCGTTTATAAACAGTAAACTGGTGACCCTATTTCCAGTTTTAAATTTAATTCTTTAAATAATATTTATGCTTACAGGATGTTTCGTCAAAAATGTAATTATGTGGGAACGTAGTAAAAAATTTAATATTAATGAGCTTTAACTATAACTTATAAATTGAATTTTGTCATCCAATGAAATTCAAATATACACCTTGCAATACCGAACATTCAAATCTTTCATACTTCTTAAACACTGTATTTTTTATAAATATATCGTATATACATATATAGTATTATTTTTTAAGTATCAGTAAAAATTATCTCCTTCTGGGCTTCCCGGCTGGAACCGCGTCACTTGTATATCTGCCGGGCTCAACTACTGCACTGAAATGATCAGTTTCAGTGCAGTAGTTGAGCCTTGAAGATGTCCCATACAAATGGGTACGAAATGTCGGCCGATATACAAGTGACGCGGTTCCAGCCCGGAAGCCCAGAAGCAGATAGCATGGACAACGACCGCGGAAGTCTACGTACCAGATCAATAAAAATTAATTTTATACTATTTCTTGACCTGACACATAAATGATAATAGAGTTTATTATTAGTAGCTACAATCTGTTAATATAATTAATCAAATATTAATTAATGTACGTTCAACAAACTATCATTGGAGTTTGAAGTAAACAATTTTTATATATTTTGTTAAAATGCAAGGTTTCACATCAACGGAAATCAAAACCGATGTGAAATCAATTCTTAAGTAATATACTCCTTCGATCAAGACAATAAAAATTTAAATATGATCGTATATCAATCGTCCTGAAAGGCCAAAATCGACACGAAAACTTTAATATGCAGTGCGGAAAAACTATCATACAAATATCAATACGTGGTATGTATATAGTGAACACTGTAAGTATCTTAGACGAACAGGTAAAATACATTTTATTTGAATGGAAAAGCTCTCAGTAAGTTCTATGCTGCGATTGCTAATAATCGATCACAAACGTTGAAGACTGAGCATTATTTCAAACCAGTGTTTGAAGTTTTTTTGACATAATAACGGGTGTTTTTTTTAGAGGTATAGAACTTTAAGTTGGCAACACTTTTTTAACTGGCGGCCATTTTGTCAGCTGTTAAGTGATTTATATTTAGTTTGGTTTGTTATTTCAACATGAATAGACTGACGCCTGAACAACGCTTGCAAATTGTGCAAATTTATTTTGAAAATCATGGTTCTGTTCGAAATACGTATCGCGCACAACGTCAATATTACGGTCAACATAATCGTCCATCAGAGCAAGTAATTCGATTAACTATGGAACGTTTTCGCACCACGTATACTCTAAATCATAACACGCATCCAGAGAGACGTCGTACAGTGCGTACAGAAGAAGTCATTGCTGCTGTAGAGCGTAGCGTAGAGGAAGACCCGAATCAGTCTATCCGCCATCGTGCACAGGAATTGGATATGTGTCCATCCACTTTACGGAAGATTTTGCGGAAAGATCTAGGTTTGCGTGCTTACAAAATCCAACTCGTGCAAGAATTGAAGCCACACGATCACCTAGCAAGGCGTAGATTCGGTAAATGGGCTCAAAACACGATTGCCGTTGATCCCGATTTTCATAATCGAAATTTGTTTAGCAATGAAGCTCACTTTTGGTTGAATGGATACGTCAATAAACAAAACTGCCGTATTTGGAGTGATGATAATCCTCAAGTGTATGTTGAGACACCGTTATATCCAGTAAAACTGACTGTTTGGTGTGCTTTATGGGCTGGTGGAATAATTGGTTCGTACTTCTTTAAAAACGAAGCTGGCCAGAACGTTACAGTCAATGGTAACCGCTATAGAGCCATGATTACTGACTTTTTCGTTCTTCAATTGAACAATCATGATGTGCAGGAGTTGTGGTTTCAACAAGACGGCGCAACATGTCACACAGCTCGTGCCACAATTGATTTATTGAAAGAAACGTTTGGTAACCGCATAGTTTCACGTTTCGGACCCGTGAATTGGCCTCCAAGATCGTGCGATTTAACGCCGCTTGACTATTTTCTGTGGGGATATGTGAAGTCGCTAGTCTACGCCGATAAGCCCGAAACGATTGACCACTTGGAGGACAACATTCGCCGCGTTATTACCGATATACGACCACAAATGTTGGAAAAAGTCATCGAAAATTGGCCCTCCAGATTAGACTACGTCCGAGCCAGCCGTGGCGATCATATGCCAGAAGTCATATTTAAATTATAATGCCAGAAGATTATCTTTCGAATAAAGTAAATTTCATGTCAATTTAAAAAAATCATATTTGTTTTATTCCATTTCAAAGTTCTATACCTCTAAAAAAACACCCGTTACCTCGAAGTTATTAAAGAAACCTGAATCCATCTACACATCGGAGACAAAATGGTCTATACTATAGATAGAAGTTAGTTCATCTTCTGAGAAGATAATGCATACTTTATTTTTGCGAAATAAACGTGGTATAGTACTCGTCGACTATCTTCAAAAAAATAGAACTTTTGCAGAAAACCATTTTAACTTGTCATTTAAGTTGTAAGTTTATATTACAAAATAGGATAATATTTAAGTTTTACAACAGACGTTAGAATTTTGCCGGCTAAATTAGAATTTGAAACACAAATTACACATTACGTCGGCAATATGGGAATTTAAAAGTTGCTGTTAATGCTAAAGATTAGCTCGTCATATGTAACAAGTGACAATCCTGACAGAGACAGTACAAAATAACAAAATAGATATTTAACTAATTTTATTTATTGTTTGTGTCAAAACATCCGACCGTTGGTTTAAGAATAATTTGAATAAGTTTTGTTTGTGGCAATTATATCGCCGGCAAAACACGCAATAATATCACAGAGTCAGCAAAATACATAAATTATTCATTATGTAAAAGACCGTTACTTTTGTTTGATATAAACTTTCAATAAGAAAAAAAAAGTGTGCAGTATGCAGATTTTATCAGTACACAAATAACTGATTCTAGATATTGGGGACGAGAGTGATTCGTTTGAAGTAGTATCAAGTCAAAGTGACTTCCTCGACGAATAGGTATTAATTTAATTTTGCAATCGAAACTAAATAAACAAGTGAACTAGATTTATCTGAACAAGTATCCAAATTACTAGCGTCGAGTTTGCAATAATAGAATTTACTAGCTGTTAGCAAAACAAAGGTTTATGCTTATTCTTTTTTTATCATGATATCAAATAACTTTATGAAGATTCTAGTAAAACCAGCTTAAAAACAATGCTTTTACACAATGGAAACAAAGAGCCAACTATTCCAATTGTACATGCCATTATATGTATGTATATGTCAAAGGATTATAGGAAATTGTTGAATTTGGTAAAATATTGTGAATATTAAATAAAAAGTATGGAACGATCTGAAAGTTATTGCTTTGCTATTAGGGTTACAAAGTGGTTTTACTAGGAATGCTATTTTCTGTGATTATGACACACGATTACATTAAAATATATTGACCTTGGTAGTACTTCAGCCTGGCCAAATGAACGTAAAGTACAAGACTTTGAATAAACTTTACAAGATTTGATTCAAATAACGAGGCAAATTAAGTATGTGGTGTCAATAGTTGCAGGGTATAAAGATGTTTGGACACCACTACTAAAGCTTGAACAGTTGGCAGGGGATTATGTAGAATAATAAATATTTACTGCGGACACAAGCTCGTGTTTTCTATGTCAAGGGCTAGGAACATTTCACTTCAACCATAAATGCTAATAAATTACTAGGATCAACGAATATTAATTTATAAGCTTATTAGATTAAAGGTGCAAATTTTACTAAAAATGTAAATCCGATCTGATCCGAGTTCGCGACAAATATTCGAAGCAAGTCCGAGATCTAAATCGTTCTTTCTGTGTAGACTCGAGATTCGATCAGATCCCATACGAATTGCGCACTACACAAAAACTGTACTCAGCACTAAAAATAACGGTACAAAGCTATTGTAAAAAGTAACCATTTCTGTTCAAATAATTAACTTTGTGAGCATATGTCTATTTTAATATTATATTTACTTAATACTATTGAAAGTATGCCATGGAACCTAAAAAGATTTTTTTTAAAAATATATGAGTACACATCAATACGATTACTTATCTAAATATATGTATAATGAACTGACATAAAAGGTATAGATTATTTCAGTCAATGATACATTTAAAACCTTCATTGTTAATTTATTATGTTTCATGGAAAAATGGTTGGCGTGCATTATTTTCATTACCATTAAAGGGACATTTGTTTTCAATGGCGTTTGCATATGCTTATGGTTGCATATGATTACAATAGCATTTAGTATCCAAAAAATACAAATACTCCTGTATTTAAACTACGATATTTGTGTTACTAAAATTATCATGTTGCACATATAGAGAAAGAGAAGAAATGATTATGTGAAAAATATATTTCGTTGTTTATATTTTTATATGCACCTCTTTATTCTTAATACCAGTCATTAATAATTTTCAGTTCAAAATAGCTTACCAATCACGCTATTCTTTTTTTATACAGTGTGTATCAGCCAAATGGAATAAATTCGATAATAATTAAATGGAAGGGTGTTCGAAAAAACGCTCGGACACGTCGATTGGGATTTTTAGTTGCGTATTTTTTTAAATAAAAAGTTTATATACAGGGTGTGGCATGTAAAAGTGGTCAATACCAACTTTCTTATTTTAAATTCAACACCCTGTCAAATATTAAATTTTTGGATTCCTTAGAAAATTCCAGACATATTTCATGTACAATGTCGTATACCTATCTTCGACTGTTTCGGAAATATTAAATGTTTTCAGATTAATAATTTTGTTTACAATTAAAATAAGATTTTCACATAATAGTTTGTTTACCGAACTATTAAGTGACAATCTTTAATTGTACTTGTACTTCGTTTTAAAATACCTTGCCTTAGCAAAGTATTGTCAGTGTCATAACTGTTTGAATTTCGTTAACTACATTTCAGCAAAATGGTTTATTTAACAGATATGCACAAAATAACAATTCTGCAGATGATTGGTTATGGAGATAACACACGGACACAAATGGAAGTTGCTCACTTATTTCATGAGAAATTTCCAAATTTGCCGCCTATACCCCAAGGAACAATTAGTAAAATAGAAAAGCAGTTTCGCGAGTTTGGACATGTAAGGCAAATAAAAAAAGCAGCAGGGAAGAACATACGCAATACCCTGAGAAGGTTAATGTTTGGGCAGGAATTGTTGGAGATCATATTGTAGGTTCTTTTTTCATTGATGGAAATTTGAATGGCGACAATTATTTAGCATTGCTTCAAAATAATCTCGTACCAGCTTCGACAAACTTATATTCTGATCTAACAAACCCACAAGCTCCAGCAAATACGATGTGGTTCCAGCAAGATGGAGCACCATCCCATTACCAAATCAATGTCCGGCAGCACCTCAACCAAATATTCCAGAATCGGTGGATAGGTAGGCGAGGATCGATGGAATGGCCAGCACGATCCCCTGATCTAACGCCATTAACTTCTTCTTATGGGGATATGTCAAGAGTATAGTATACAAAACTAAACCCCTTAACTTAGCTGACTTAAGAAGACGAATAATAGTTGCGATTAGATCGGTCACACCTGAGATGTTGAGCAACGTTAGAAAAAATTTTTATTTAAGATTAGGATGTTGTCAAGACGTTTGCGGCGAACATTTTGAACATCCCCTACAATGACATTAATTATTTTTTACATTATCAAAAATTTTTCAAATTAATCTGAAAACATTTAATATTTCCGAAACAGTCGAAGATAGGTATAGGACATTGTACATGAAATATGTCTGGAATTTTCTAAAGAATCCAAAAATTTAATATTTGACAGGGTGTTGAATTTAAAATAAGAAAGTTGGTATTGACCACTTTTACACGACACACTCTGTATATAAACTTTTTATTTAAAAAAATACGTAACTAAAAATCCCAATCGACGTGTCCGAGCGTTTTTTCGAACACCCTTCCATTTAATTATTATCGAATTTATTCCATTTGGTTGATACACACTGTATATTGGTGTACCAGGTGTACCGGAAAGTCATTACCGGTTTTTTCTAACAGATGTCATTAGTCTTAAGTATGCAATCTCTCCAATGATTTGACACATATGATATTTTATTTTACAGACATCAACCTTCAAAGCCACATTCTGTATTTTGCGAAAGTAACACTGTCATAGATTTATACCTCTTTGAAAATATCGAGTTTCGTGCATGACAAAGTGCATTTGCAGCACACATTACATTTCTTATTTAATCAAAAGAAAAAAGCCGCTGAAACTCATCGTTTGCTGATAGAAACTTACGGTGAGCATGCTTCAACCATAAAAACATATGAGGCGTGATTTCGACAAATCAAAAGTGGTAATTTCGATGTGCAAGACAAAGAACGTTTTGGTAGACCGAAAAAATTTGAAGATGCGAAGCTGCGGGAGTTATTGGATGAAGACCCAACCCAAACTCAAAAACGATTGGCGGAAGAGTTAAATGTGCCCCAAGAAACGATTAGCGACCGATTACGAGCAATCGAAAAATCCAAAGGATAAGAAAATGGGTACCCACATCAATTGAATGACAGGCAAATGGAAAATCGAAAAATCGTTTGTGAAATGCCGCTTCAAAGGTATAATCGGAAGTCATTTCTGCTTCGAATAGTGACGAGCGATGAAAAATAAGCGCGAAAAATCATGGTTATCAGCTGGCGAAGCTGGCCCATCGACTCCAAGGCCAAATCATTTTGGTCACAAAACATTGCTCCGTGTTTGGTGGGATCAGAGTAACGTGGTGTATTACGAACTATTGAAACCTGGTGTTAATACTGATCGCTATCGACAATAAATTATCACTTTGAACCATACAATGATAGAAAAACGTCTAGAATGGGCCTGAAGACACGGTAGTGGGACATAATATCGTACCCGCCATACTCTACAGATCTACTATCACCGTTTCGCATCAATGGGACACGTCCTCGTAGCACTTCGCCTATTTCGAAGAAATTAGAAAATGGCTCCATGAATGGTTTTGCTCAAAGAACACACAGTTTTTTTTGGGATGGCATCCATAATTTTCCTGAAAAATGGGCAAGATGTGTAGAATCAAATGGCCAATGTTTTGAATAAATAATTTTTTTCATTTTCTTGAAAATTATGTAGTTTTTTACGAAACAACCTGTAATGACATTCCGGTACACCTAGTATATACAGATATAAAAGAAATACGAATATATTATAACAATAGAATTTTGTTTTAACACGATATGATTTTAATTGTTGTAAATATCGAGATAAACTCGTCTGTTATTCACTAAGTTACGGTGACTTTGAAAATGTAAATTAATAAGATACTAAAATTAACATTAAACTGATTGGATTCTAGTTATCCGAGGTCGGATCAGACTTCGGACTCGAAGCTAAATGTGCATTTCTCTTCTGGATTTGTTATGTATGTATATCACTCTTATTGTAAGATTTAATTGCATACAAAATGATTGATATTACAAGCATACGTAAACAAATAAGTTAAATCATTCAAAAATTTATAAATTAGTGAAAAATTGACTATGCAAAAGTAAAAGCATTTGCTTCATATTGTCAGCTTAGGAATCCAGTACTTACTGTATGTGTATACACACGATAATAAATTGATATTCTATTATTTCAAAGTATTGTAATAAAGTATGGCACACGACAATTGATCATTTACGAATTTTCATAAAAATCTTAGGGTACCTATATAATGCTATTACATATTTTAAAGATAAAGTAAATTAATTTCCTTTCCTTAAATATAACATCAAATTTAAAAATAGCTAATGAACAATTCCTCGCCCAAGCGACGTTAACATTTGAATCATAAAAACAGCGCGAAAAATGTCGGTAGACATAAATCAAATGTAAAAATCTCTTGAATAGCAAACAAAATTTGTACATATGTTACTATTTTAAAACTTTTGTTTATATTAAACAGAAAAACAATATTTGTTATCCATGAAGACAAAATACTGAATGTTTAATGTGAAAATAAATTACAGGACATTAATTTTCTTTCGCACGAACAAATTTTCCAAAGACATATTTCCAATTAATTATACCACATGAAGTAGAGAATTTCCCAAATCTTTTCCAAAAATTTACACACATTAATACCAATCAAATATACATCATTGCCAAAGGTCCTAATAATAAATGTCATATACTGTATTTTGATTTATGCCGACATTGTTAAATGTTCTTTATTCATTTTATTGAATGAAAATATATACTTATATGCTTTTACTACAATTTCATAACAGAAATACTAAATGCATTTTGTATCACGAGATAGGTAAATTAAGCTGTGAAATATTCAAGTATAATTTGAATGTAAGATAAGGCAAAAAATCGAATCTGTGCTGCGGTCCATTTATATCTGAGCTTATTTGATTTTAAATTTTCAAACTGACTGCGGAAATAGAATCGCTATATCTGTTGAACTATGGGGTAATCTAGTAGTGATAGCTTCAACACTAAAACGAAATTTAATAAGTTTTGCGAGGCCGTAGCTTAAATGCATGTATTATTAAGAGAGGCAAGGTTTGGCAAATCCATCATCTTTCGTGCTGCCAACGGAGGAGATTTATGACATGAACATAAATAAGCGGTAAATTACCAATTCCGTTTTCTATTAATGTACTGCGATTAAGTGGATTATTGTTCTGCTGTTTGTGTATAATATTGCGTGCTTTTAACTCAAAATATTAAATTAAAAAAAATGTTAGTGCGTCGTAGGCAATTATTTGCTTTAACGTCATAAACTTTGAATGAATTATAATTGCCTTAAAATTTTTGATTTTGAAAATTCGGATTTTCTCTTTTATTTTGTTTTCTATAAAAAATATTATGAAATTCAAATTAAAGAAAAAATATTACTTTTATCTTAAATCGTTGAACACTTTTAAGCTCGTTGTGAAGATATGAACCGTGAGATGAACAGTACAGAATATTTTAACATTTTTAATAAGCAAGGTAATTTGTATTTATTACGTTTTATTCTAAATACAAGAATTCATTTTTTTGATATAAGTTAACAAAAAGTGAATAACCACTTTATTTTGGCGGGTGATAGAGAAAAGTTCTGAATCTGATTTTTAAGTGTTTGCATTTTAAAATATTTAATTATCCTGAATAATTTCAAGATAGAAGGATATTGACGAAGGAATGGGAAAACTATACTTTCATCTCTCAGAAAAGAAAACTATGCAAATAAGAGGAAGTACAGTGACATATCGCGTTAACGTCATTAACATTGATAGAAAAACTTAAAGCAGATTCCTTTATTGGAAAACCTGGTGATGTCAGAGCTCAGAAATTCAACTTTGGTAAGAATCATAGAGTTATTACGTCATTAACATTGATAGAAAAACTTAAAGCAGATTCCTTTATTGGAAAACCTGGTGATGTCAGAGCTCAGAAACTCAACTTTGGTAGGAATCATAGAGTAATTATTCCTCACAGTGAAGAGAACCATATCACTCTAACGTGTTTTACGTTGATAGAAGAATTTAAGAGAAAGTATGGTGATGCCATAGCTCAGAAATTCAACTTTGGTAATAACTATAGAATAATTACTCCAGAAATGGAGAAAAGGTCAACCTATATGGGTAGAATCTAGTTAGTATACGAATGGTTCTAAGATCTAACATGGCGTCGAATCAAAATTAATAGAGTCAAAGTATTTTAAGCAGAAGTATCCATTTCATCATTGTATTAGAAAAACTAAAGAGCAAGGTAGGACATAGGGTGGTCATTTTCTCCGACAGTTAAGAACTAGCTTCGGGAGTCTGGAAATTTGAACTTATATGGGACTGTGTATTCAAGTTGAATTTATATGGCATTATGTGCAAGCCCTGAATAAGTACAGCAGGCGTCGCAAAATGGTTACAATAATCTGGATCTGAATGAAAAAGCAGACATGTATGGTTTTCATAGAATCGGAGAATTTGGAACCATGAAAAAGTAGGTGAAAAATGTATCTTGGAAAAGATGGTAGAACTGTTCAGATTGAAGACAAATAAAATAGCTTTTTGGTGAACTGTTGTCCAAATTTACGATGGATATACTGTACAGCGACAGAATTCATGTTAAGATCATAATAGTTCTATCTACATATTAACAAAAGACTGCAAGCTCAACAAGCATTAGAATAAAACATGCTTGTTGAAATGAAATGAATATTCTGAAATAGATAGAAAAACCGCTCTCGAAGCTGCCAAGTCTATCAAAAAGTTAAAGAACGTACTCTAATAAAACTTGAAGACACAGTAAATCTGAAAAGCTCACAAGGGGATATACTACAACTCCAAGAAATATAATTTAATTTTATGTGAAAGAATTTGTTTTTTTCTCGATGTAACTCCTTTCATTTACACCAGATATCTCAACTACTCCACTATACACACATTATTATAATATTAACCACTGCTTTTTTGATTAATTTATAAAACTATTTCTCATCTTTTCTGCGCATTTCTTTGCATATTTTTCAAATGATTTATGATTCTTAATATGCTTTTAGTAATTCTCGTCTTAGAGTATTCAGTGATATTTTTTTAGCTTTTTACATTTGATTAAATGGGGCTGTACTTTAGCAATTCCAGGAAATGATATATTTTTTTTATTTATTGTCTACGAAAACTTTTAAGTTTATGTAACTGCCTATTTTTCACACTCTAATTGGTCTTTATTCTTTCAATTATCAGTTTTATGTTGTTTCTAGTCGGTTCATTGGTAGTCCAATTTTTATTGGACTTCAAATTATTTTTTTTACTATAATCACTACACCGATTGAATCGCATGCTATTCAAGATTTTTAAAGAATATATCTGTTCATCTTGGTTCATTGCCTTTTTCGTTTCTTTTCTAAGATTAAGTTAAAAAAAGTAATGTTTATACACTATATTTTCGATTACATTACATATAATTAAAGCTAAAAGTGTGTGTGGTATATTAATCAATTTAACATTTCTATAAAGATTTAATTAGAGTTACATTTAGTTTTGCAAAAATCGCACTGATAATATTCGAAAAATGTTTGATATTAATTAAAGATTTCATTTTATTTGAGCTTAAATTAACGTACTTCAGTTCAGTTAATTAATATAGTAGTATCATCCTGTATTTACTGCAATAGTTTCTTATATATTTTGACAAATTAAATATATAATTAAAAGCTCAAATCTTACAGCTATAATATACTTGAAAGCTTAAACCTCACAACTATAATATTATTTAATCATAACTACATTGAATGATTAGAATTACAAGAACCAAAGCAAAAGCATAAGAAAATTGAATATAAATGCATGTATATTTATCAATATGAACTAAACACTTCACACTATTCCAAAATTTATTGTAATCATCTGTACTACATGTAGAAGAAAAAACACTAAAAACTTCCAAGAGAATTCCTTTGATCATTCGTTATTAAATTTATTAAGTGCTTTATTGGAACTTTGTCAGAACGATCGAAACTTTTATGCGAAACTTTTTTTTACGAAGTTGAAAATCGTTTCTTTTTATCGTGATGAAAACCTACTTTATATTACAACGCACCTTTGCGTGAGTTTCAAGTTGAAATTTAGTAACAAAGCTCTAAATGCTTGTTTAACATTTAATACAGCGGAATGCGTATAAATGCATGTTATTGCATACCTGTTCTTCAACTATATGGAAATGAGTACTCAAATAAATTAGTACAAAGATTCTCTTAGCTGCTTACATATTTTGGATTATTATAGTAAGTAATATATGCATGTAGTAAATTAAATTCCGCTTTCTCTATAAATTACGAAAGACAATGTTAGTCGAAAGCCATATAAGACTAATTAAACGTCTTTTTTCAAATACAATTAAAAAAAATTAACATTTGCGATCGATTTGTTTATATTTCTTGATATAGAAGTTTTCTTGGCGAATAAAAAGTTTTCTCTTACAATATAAATATATATGTCTGCTTTTCAAATTACAATTTTGATTTTAGGCGCTTTTATGGCTCATCTTTTGAGAAAAAGATCGAATTAACAACAGTAAATCTTATGAGAATGGTTCGGCGTAACATTAATTCTGTGGAACCTTCTTTACTATTTTGTAAATCTATCCACTATTATATTTATTGAATATGGCAGTATAGAGCGATCTGTTAATTGGTCTCTGTTTGACAATGCAACAAAGCGTCTTGTGTGTGTCTAAACAATAGAAAAAACTGGATTGTGAGCTGAAATAAAATACTTGCATTTAAAAGATTTAAGCCAACAATAAGGTAGAGTTGGACACTCTTAGAGTCCGCCCTTCGGTTTCAATTGTAAAAAGTGAGTTTCGGAATTTAGCCGTGATAAATTCCGCAGTCGAAAAGCAGCAACTCCTGATATGGTTGAAAAAGTCCACCGTATCGTATTGGGCGACCGTCGACTAAATGTGCGCGAGACAGCAGACATGATGAATATCTCAAATGACAGAATACATAGAATTTTAACTGAAGAATGTTGCTCTCGCAGGCGCAAAAACTAAATTATTGGCGTGTGTGTAGCAATCTTTTGACACGTATTCGCCGAAATCCGATGGACTTCTTGCGTCGTTTAATTAATGTAGATGAAGGTCTACCATTACACTTCTGGAACTTGAGAACAGTCGAAACAATGGAACACAAAGGTTATCCGTCGTTTAGGAAGGCAGAAACGATTTTATCAGCAGGAAAGGTAATGATAACTGCATTTTCAGGAATTGTGGAATTGTTTTTATCAACTACTTAGAAACGGAGGAAAAAATAAATAATGAGTATTATGCCAATTCAATGCAACAAGTGAATGTCAAAGTAAAAGATAAACGATCTTATTTGGCAAAGAAAAAGTGCCCAAAAATTAGCGATCACCATGGCCGATATCCAGGAACTGGGATTCGAATTACTTCATCCTACTTCCCAAATTTGGCTCTAGGCGATTATCATGTTTTTTGAAAATAGAAAAGAAATGGTTGGGCGGAAAGAGATATTTGTCCAATTCGACAACAATGCTAATTTGAAATATCGTTGGAATAAGTGTGTTGAGCGAGCAGAAGACTATATTTACAAATAAAGTTTTTTTTGTCCAAAAAAACGTCCTTTTTGTTAGGCCACGTAGTTATCGAACCATCTTCGTATAAAGTAATTTTACGTATATTTAAAATTTGACAATTTGAAGTTGGTGTCTGCAGGAGGAAGTTTTAAAAATGTATTAATAACTAGTAACTAATTATTCCTGATAGCAATTATTACCTTCGCTAAAAAATATATTTAAACAACTATTTAATTAATTTATATTAAATTAGCACTATATCAAATAGGAATTGGAAGTTCGATTTTAAAAAATATTGAGTACGACACATCGGACTCTAAAAGTGTACAAGATCGACAGCAACTTTGGGGATATCTGGAAAAAATGAACGAAATGTCGGTAACTGAAACAACTGTGCTAGAGACTTGGTTTTAGCACGGAAATCTAGAAAACAATATGAATAACGTTCGCGAAAATCTACAAGTCAATTTAAGTATGACTATTTTAGACAAGGCCTGCATATTTAGAAGTTAGCGATATACTAGCGACTTGACAGGAGTGTGATTCTTCAATGAACTACATATTTTAAGGTAAAAATATATTCTTTTCTTCAACACGATTATCATTAAATTTATATTAGGAATATTCTATTCCAGTAATTTTAGAAATAGTGATTGTGAAAGATGAGCAAGATGCGTATTTTTCTATTTTCTTGAAAATTATGTAGTTTTTTTAGGAAAAAAATGGTAATGACTTTCCGGTACACCCGGTACATTGTAAATTCTATCAATTCTTTAAATTTGCAAGTACTGGGTTCTTAATTTATTGAGCCATTTTGGTTCTACGTTTATTTAGTGAATTATTTGCCTACTCAATTGTAATCGACTTAAACGATAGGAGAAGGAGATATATGGGCAATTAGCGATAGAAATAAATATTTACAGATGCCTACAGCAAAAATATATTGTACCTGCGTATTGATAACAACACTGACGAAATTAATGGCTTTGTGCCTTTGTTGAATGTAATAAAAAAGCCCGTGCGAGAAAATGTTTAGGGAATGGGTGGTTTAATAAATATTTAAAAAGATGTTTAATACTTCAATTAGACTAATACAATCTTTGCATAAATTTTAGATAACTTGTAAACGAAAGAGCTAGATGAAAGAGTAAACCTTTCAGAATAAATGACAGTAATTTGAAACATAACAAGAACCAGATTAAAGAGATTTATTTAGAACTCACGTGCTTTGATAGCTGCTATGCGAACAAATATTATTGTATACATAATATTATATATATATAGCATTAGCTATTTATTTTTATTTTCGTAAGTGCTGATATTTAGCTTTATAATGAACATGAATGAAGTACTTATGTGTCAAGTCTTACATACACAAAGATGTCTATTATACAACGCAAGAAAATACTTTAACATTAATAATAAAGTGTATGTCAGTTGATACAAACAAAATTCCATGTTACAATCTGTCACAAGAACATGTGGGCGATTACTTTTAAAAAAGATAGGCACTACTAAGAATGACAATTAGTCAGGTGCCTTTGACGTTTGACAAAACTTTAGTATTACGCTGATTACTTATCTGTTCTGTGTATCGCTATGAGTACCGTATTCATAAATGCTTTGAGTCGGTGTTTCTAATCACTCATCTAATGAATGTAGTAACCGTTACTAGATTATTTATAAAATAGTGGTTGCTTTCTAAGAAGTGGGTGCAGGGTTGTAGTGAAACACAAAAAGGTTAGATAAAATGATTGTACCAATCAAAATCTAGCAACATTGCGTCAATCTTCAGGGGCAATGGTTAAAAAAGGATTAAATATATTTATAATAATTAGAGGGCACTTACAAACTGCAAACGTTAAATATAAAAGTAATAAGTCTAAGCTGTTTCTCATTCAAACAAACATTTTTGTGGGCACAAGAAAATTACCATCGAGATGTTCATTGATGAATCCATATTTTGTTTATGGAAAAGAGCATAGGTGGTACATGACTTAGTGCTCGAAAGAATTACTAAACACAACTTAAAAATATGTGGGATTCATTTAACCAATTTTGAATATCAATATTTATGTCATAGAATGTGCAATGTTTGTAAAATGTAATAACAATAAATATATAATAAAAATGTGAATTTGCACACAAGAATAACACGAAATATATAGCTCGTAGCCTTTTCTTGAGGCCAACAATGCACCTCAGCAAGACCCAAAAAGCAGTATTACAATGCATGAAAGTTTTATAACTACTTGTCAGACTTAATAAAAACACTCTTCCTGAGGAAATTCAAAAATAGATAAAAAGCCTATTTGGTGCGTAAAATTTTATATAATATCTATGATTTCTTTACAGGTAATTTTAATGATTATGATTGAATACATATTTTAGTATGTTTGAATTTTTTATTTTTATCTATGTGTATATACATTTTCAGTATAACATGTATTTACTTTGGATTGCAATATTTATTTTCCGGGAATTAAGATAATATGATATAAATTTTTCGTAGGTGGTGAAGGGATATTCGAGAAGACAATTATCAAAACAAACGTCTGCATCTCACGAAATGTTTGAGAAGATCGAAAATAAGGTAATAGTATTGGGTCGGCCACTAAAATAACTGGATACTAATTCAAGTGAAAATGTGGAGGTCTATATGAAAATGAACAACAAAAAACGTTGTCAAGCAATACTTAATAGAAATCACAGTTGAACTGCGTATTAGCTAATTACGACTTAGTATTTTAAAAATATTTCCTAATGATTGAGGAATTTTAGGACAAATTTTTCGTGAAAAATTTCGTACATGCTCTTGTGACACAAACTGTACTAAGTGATTAAAAATAAAAGCTTCTGATGTCTTTGATATCTTCATGGTTACAAAACAAGATTTATTATAACTAGGTATTCAATTTTTCAATGAAGTATTACCCAAGAAGGACTTTCGTAAGTCTAAGTTTTGACATCATCCAAATATATTTATCTTGAAAGTTGTCTGTTACTTCAGTTTTATTAGTGTTTTCTTTAAAAATATTAGACAATAGTTAAATTTCTTTAAGGAGATATACGTCAGAAGAATACTAAAGATTCTATAAATAAAAATGTTATCTGAAAAAATGAAATGCGATTTTCTTCGGAAGTATGCTTCTGGTTAATTCAGTCAATAAATTAACAAATATGAAGATTTATATTTAGAGCATTTTGTGGCAGAAAATATTGAATAAAGAAGCCATTCATCGAAAGTCTTTGAAGATTTTGTCAAGTAAAGAATCTTAGATTTTTATAGAACAGGTACAAATTCTCTTATTACCAATTTTCAGATATTGTTTTGTTTTATTAAAACTGATAACTAGATTTTCAAATAAAATTTGCTTCGAAAGAGTATTTGCTTCAAAGATTTATTAAAAAATTTAAAATATATTCTATGTATTAAGATATTATGTAAATTAGAATATCTACTCCAAAACAAAATTTCCCGACCAACGTTCTTTCCGTTTTTATTTAAATGTTTGATATGAAAAAATTCACTGTGCACTTCCTAACAATTAATTTCACCAATATTTTAAATTTGGAAGAACGAAAACGTAGTATTTGTTCCGTACTTTTTACTTATTAATTCGTTTTCATTACGTAGTCAGCGTTTTTAATTTAGAAAGAAAAATAAAAGCACCTGAAACAAAATTATAAAGTAAATAAGACAAATAAGGTACATGAAATGACACCAGGGACAAGTATAATAAATTGAAATTCCGAATGAAGCTAAGAAAAATCTAAAAAGACATTTTACGCCTAGAGATTTATTCCCTGAGCATGTGTTGTCAAACAATTTAGTGTTTCAATACGGTGCTTTGTCAGACTTTATATTTTGGAAAAAGTAAATATCAATAGTAACTGTTACTTATTTCTACTTCTACAAAAATAAATAAATTTATATAAAATACAGTTGTGACCAAATGTTATACCTTTTTTAGTGTTACGATAAAACAAGGTACTTAAAACAAAAATAAACACTTAATAGGGTTTATGTTTCTTTTTATTAAGTAAATTAATATGTAATGCTACCTTAGCTAGCTTTATTACAGCATTAATTCTTTGAGGCGTAGTAGCCACGAGTTTACAATAAATTTCTGGCGAAATATACGCTCATTTCTGAAACGTTGCCGGCTCGAGTGCATCTTTAGAGGTGTGACTGCGTTTACGAATCTTTTGCTTTAAAATATGCCATAAGTTTTCTACGGCCGAGAAGTCAAGAGGTTGGGGGACTCTGGAGGCCAAAGCAGAAACTTCACTCGATTCTCATCAAACTATCTAATTACAGGTCGAGCTTTGTGGCAAAGAATGTTGTCATGTTGAAAGTATAATCGTCTGAATTGATATCGTACAATTGTACAATAAATGTTTTAAGAACCTCTTCCAACATGATATACCGCACCCCTCACACAAATGCACTTCTTCGACACCCTGTACTGTCATACATCCCAAAATCATAATGCTTCCACCATGATGTTTAACAGTGGGTTAATATATTCAGGCAGAAATGCCTTCCCTGACCTCCGGTGAATGTAACAGGTTGGAGGGCTATACATCTGCAGTGAATAAACGAATGGCTTTAGGCTTTTGAATATTTCCATTTCGGTGAAAAAACAACGACTCTGAGATCTGTTATGATTATTACAAGGATTATGGGATATCTATAAGTGCTTACGTCAATACTGGAACACGTACATTGGCTGGAGTCAACCGCCTTCTAATTATATGCACAGAAATTGAAGCGTTGCGTTGGGCACAGAGTACAATAGAAATCGCTACAGCAGATTTGTGTCTATGCTGGAGCGCGATTCACTATATTAGTCGACCTTCCCGAATGGTTGTAACACATTTTCTGCCCCTTTTATGTAAATGATCATAGCCCCCTATTATTTTTGTACACGTATACACACAAACTCACAAAAGAGTTTGTCGCACTCTAAAATAATTTTTGAAGTCGAAACTACTACCTGATATGTGAAACATTTATTTTATTTGGGTGCCTATAACATTTGGTAGTAGCTGTATGTTTGGTATACAGTTTTGTTATTGCTCATATTACTATCATCTCAAATATCATCATCAATGAACATTATGTAAATTTCAATTTTGTTAGCACAAGTAATAAAATATTATTTTTATAATAGTTTCGGTCGTAAAGTAAATCTATGTAGCTTATCCATTAATTACCATAAAATGCTGGTATATTTATCACTGCTTCTTTGATAATGAAACTAATTGTGTTTACTTCAAATTAAATTTTGTAAGTAATAAGAATCAACCCAAAAAGTACTTGATATTAATTCGAATTAAAATACCTGAGATTTGGGAAAACAGTTTGTTTAAGTTACCACTTAAATAAGTAGATAGATATTAGCATTTTTTAATGTTTTCTGTGAAAATTCAAATTTTATGTTTATATTTAATAATATCAGTTTTTGTAGAATAAGGAACGGCTAATGATTAGTATATACATTTTCCGTTTGATACTTGTGAACTCTAACTGTAGGCAATATTGCTTAATTTTATTTGGTATATTATTACAATACCAAAATAATTTATCGAACCAAAAGCAATCGTTCTAATTTGTGTACGTACTGATGAGTAACTTTAAATATTAATGGGCATCTCAAACGCATAAAAAGCATTCCACAGAACTGGAATAAAATTTCGCACAGCCTACACGAGGGGCCTAAATAGACAAATATGTATTAGCACAGATATATGTAGAATCAGAAACATTTTTAAAATTAGATAAGCTTTTTTAATCTAAGAGCATTTTATTTTTAACTATGGTTTTCAATAAATAAATATTTTTAGTTCAATTTAATTAATACCTTAACAGACTCTAATAATTGAGGGAAAGCAAAGATGTAAAACGCCTTAAAGTTATTTTTATATTTTATTGCCAAAATTTTTCGAGCATTTAATTATATTCTTCATCAGCCTGGAATAAAGACTTCGTCCAATTGAGGTGAATCGTTAATAAACTAGTGAATTAATAATCAATAGGACAGACAATGTATTTCACCTATTATTAATTAATTCACCATTTTTTTATGTTACGCCTCACTTCAATTAGACGAGGTTTTTATTCAAGGTTTTTGGTGCTGATGAAGAGCATAATTAATTATTGACTATAATTTTGGTTATAAAATATAAAAATAACTTTAAGGAATTTTATATCTTTGCATTTCCTCAATTATTGGAGTCTGTCAAGGTGTTAATTAAATTTAAGTTTAGAGTTACTTTTGTCGACTTAAATATTTTTAGGTTTAATTTTCCAAAATTTGTAGAAAAATATAATTTGTACACTTTGAACGTAATTATCAATTTTGAGAGATTACTTTTGTTCCGCCAATAAATTTAATGTAGATTTATTTATTCACAAATATTATTGTAAAAAAATTAAATTATCAAAAAAAACTTAAAAACTTGCGTGTATATGAATGCGTTACCCAACATACTTTGAGATGGTTCAGCACCTGGAAATAACAATTATTTTACAAAAGTGAATATTAATATTAAGAGCTATCAAGACAAAAAATAATGCAGAAATTTGTATGTTCTTTAATAAAACAAATAATTTTTCAAATTATGACTACCTTCCCCCTAGATGTCAGTAATTAAGGAATGGATAACATTTAGTAGGATGTTACATCTAAGTCGAAAAGCATTTGATTAGATGACAGCTGGAATACTAACAATAGGTCTTGAGGTCACAGTCAAATAAGTTACTTAAAAACGCAATAGCCTACATATGTACATTTTAATGTATTGTTTATGGCATATCATGTCTCTTCTTCACAGTATAGTTTACATTGAGATAATCAGCAGATGTATGAAAACTTAAATTTTAAATGCAGGGAATGAGGCATGGACAGATTCCCATATTTTAATAATTAATAAAAAAATGTAAGCTCGTTAACAACTTGGGAACATTTAAGCAAAAAGTAAACATTTAGTCTATAATTACAGTCTGTCTAATTAAAACGTGTATTAAATGTACACTAGGATTATTAACACACATTTTCATTAAAAAGCGATTCAATCGCCACTGTGGCCAATATTTTCACATATTTGTATACTCTATAAAATTTTCAGCTAAATTTGTCGATGATGATCTCCGTACAGTATCAGTATTGTGTGATAATTATTTTACGTCAAATCTACATTCACTGCGTAGATCGCTTCATATTTACCCACAAATTCTTGACTGGATTGCATTCGGAGCTGAAGAGGTTTAATCTATGGTAACAATACTTTTTTAATTTTTCCATGTTATGTAAAATCGACGACGATACTTGAATCATTATCTCTTTGTAATGTCTCGTTCAGTCACTTAGTCACCAAATCACTTATATTCCGAGAGTAACTGCCTTTGTGATACAATTTAATTATTTTACTTGCGTCTAAAAACCAAGTCAAAATGTCCAACGATCCAAACCTTTTACACTTTAATATGGTGTTTTACGATGCATTCGACGATAAGAACAATCTAAGAACTAGAACTTCTTTTTAGGCATCTAGGCATATGAAGACGTTTTCGATTATGATTATCGGAAAATTATAGCTTCGGCTATGAACCACTCCTTCACGTAATCGATCTCAAAGCGTCATTATGCTTATATTATTAAATAACTTCACTAACACTCAATAAAGTATTTTGTTGTTTTAGAACATTCGAAAAAGCTGACGTTGACTATAGCTGCGGCTACCTTGTATTTATGCAAATACTGGGCACCCGCAGCCATTGTCCTCTTAAGCCCTCACAGGATAACAATATAAAATTAGTTTCAAATCATTTACTGGATACGCAACTCAAATTCGCATACGAGTTGCTTTTCACATAACTAAATGTTGAACAAACTTCTGGGTTCGCAATAGCGTACAATCTCCTCGAGAAGCTAATTAAAAATAACATAAATAATGTATGCAATTAGCTACCTTTTTATTTTTTATTATTTTTTTTGTTGATGTATTCTAACGTAAAAATGTGGTGTAGTATTGTGTCATTGGCATATCTTCCATTGTCGAATGAGTCAAACGCCGATGTCGGCGGGGTGAAAATATGTTTGTATATTTGGAAAATAAGCGTTCTACGGCTAATGAAGTCATATTTGCGCCTTTAAAAGAGTCCTTTGTGGCACTTTTACACTTTTAGTTTTCACTTAAGCACCGTTCTATACGCATTATAAGGATTCTTTAAAATACTTTTAAAATTTCCCATATGTAATTCATCGGTTGTATGGGTACTTGCATTATCTCTTAGACTTCCTAACGAGGCTTTCAGGCGATATTTTAACAGGTCGGCTGAAAAGTCCCCGGTCTGACACATAGATGGCGTTACTGTTATTAAATCCATATGTTTTTTAGATAGTACTAACCTTCAAACGAAACGTGTCAAAATTTGACAGCAATCCGACCATTAGTTACTGAGATATTGCGTTAAGAGTGAAGCTACTTTTGTTATTTAAAAAAATGGAAAAAAAGAATTTCGTGTGCTGATAAAGAACTGCTTTTTGAAGAGAAAAAATACCGTTGAAGCAAAAGCATGGCTTGATGAGGAGTTTCCGGACTCTGCGCCAGGAAAATCAACCATAATTGATTGGTATGCTAAGTTTAAACGTGGTGAAATGAGCACCGAAGACGGCGAACGCAGTGGACGACCAAAAGAGGCTGTCACCGACGAAAACATCAAAAAAGTTCGCAAAATCATTTTAAATGACCGTAAAGTAAAGTTGATCGAGATAGCTGACATCCTAAAGATATCAAAGGAACGTGTTGGACACATCGTGCATGAATATTTGGGCATGCGGAAGCTCTGTGCAAAATGGGTGCCGCGCAAGCTCACATTCGATCAAAAACAACAACGAATTGATGATTCTGAGCTGTTTGAAGCTGTTAAATCGTAATAAAACCCGAGTTTTTGCGTCGATATGTGACAATGGATGAAACATGGACTCATCACTACACTCTAGAGTCTAATCGACAGTCAGCCGAGTGGACTGCACGCGATGAACCGGCTCCAAAGCGTGGAAAGACGCAACAGCCAGCTGGAAAAGTTACGGCGTCAGTTTTCTGGGATGCGCATGGAATACTTTTCATAAATTATCTTAAAAAGGGCCAGTCCATCAACAGCGACTATTATACAGCGTTATTGGACCGTTTGAAGAACGAAATCGCAAAAAAACGGCCCCATATGAAGAAGAAGAATGTGCTGTTTCACCAAGACAATGCACCGTGTCACAAATCAATGAAAACAATGGTCAAATTAAGTGAATTGGGTTTCGAATTACTTCCTCATCCACCGTACTCTCCAGATGTGGCCCCCAGCGACTATTTCCTGTTTGCAGACCTCAAGAGAATGCTCGCCGGGAAGAAATTTAGCAGGGATGAGGAGGTGATCGCCGAAACTGAGGCCTATTTCGAGGCTAAAGACAATTCGTACTACAAAAATGGTATCGCTGTAATCGGTGTATCGCCCTCGAAGGCAACTATGCTGAATAATAAAATCGAATTTTGCCAAAAAACTGTGTTTTACTATGGTAGACCGGGGACTTTTCAGTTCGACTGTTACACTCAGGGCTTGCTGTTTTCTGATGGAAGAAAACAAGCGAGAAATTTTCGGATATTTTGTCTGTTTGTGGTTGGATTTCGTTGTTGCTGGCTTTATGGAATTGCTTGAGTTTCTTGTGAATTTAATTTCAAAATACAAGGTTTAACAATATTAAACTGTTTCCCGTAGAGTATTATTGCTTGAAACCATGTTCTTTATCTTGTTGTTTGGGAGAAGCTATTTACTTATTCACTTTTAAATATTTGTTGCTAATATACTTTGCTACCAAATAAATTGCATGGAGCAAATATGTTACGTGAAGCATTTTAGAAAAACATATTTTAGTATTTTGCTAGTTTTAATCATGTTTGAACTGCCATCTGTAACTAATATTACAACTTCACTTGACAATATTTTCCAGCAGCATTTTTATACGGAGTCTTTTGCTTTCTTAAATACGTACTAATATACTCAACACATTTTTTTTGTATCCTTAGTTTCATCAATCGCTATCCATATTTTCTAACTCCGTCTTTATAAGGTGCGTAATTGTGTCTTTCATTCTCGATAAATTATACTGTAATTGTCTTTTGGTTGGTAACTTCCAATGTGGGATATAACTATCGGTGGTTACCCGAAGATGTTTAACCTCAAAAACTAATAGTGTTGGATTCTTAATGACGTTATGTATTAATGCTATGGTCTTTGTATCTGAAATAAATCTGTTCAACCTTGTAATCTTTTCATTTTCAAAAAATCACGCCCTTTTAATTCCCATACAGTCCGTATATAAGCCCAGAAAGTTTATTATAAAGATATAGATTCAGTAAATTAAGAGAAGCTTATTTTATTTATATTACTAAATAGAAATAAAGTAGGATTATTATAAAAAAAAAAAGACTCAACGTGAATGAGTTGCCGAATAGGCAAAAAAATATTAATCTTAATTTAACTTAGTTTGAAAGCAAGAATAAAAATTCTGTTACAAAACTGTTCCCAAACTTGTTAAACGCCGAGAAAAAAAAAACTTGCTGAGTGAATATCGGAAAAAAAAATCTTGGACTGTCAGTGTAGACCCTATAATCGAATACACCCTATGGAGAATAAATTAGGTACTATAGGATTTTATGCAATATATCAGAACGAGGCATTTAAATATGTTTTTGTAACATATTATTCTGTATTTGTCGAGGTAACGCTTTGGCGACAGTAAAATCAAACGTAGAAGTAACAGAAACAACTTACTCAAGTTTTATTAATGATTACATATATCTTTAAGTAACAAATTACCAATACGAGTATGTATATATGTATATATAATGTATATATATGCTTCCGCAAGATGCGAATATTCTTGTTCTCCCAATCCGGTGCTTGCTAGAATGTGCCGCGTTTTTTCTAGAGGTTGTCTGCGTGCATACATTATCCCATATAAGTTTTGTACCAATATCATACGACACAAATGATTTTGGAACATCTTTGTATATAGTGTAAAAGGAGTTCCTTGCAATGTGTAGCCGAATATGGGAAGAACGTATGACACATGAACTAAATACATCTCTTTTGTATAATACATTGCTGAACAAATTTATCTGTCTCGCTCTGACCTATTGCATAAGCCCAATGGTTCTTGAATTATGTATGGTGTACTAACATACGGATTATTAAGTATCAAGGATCGTATTTTGAAGTATTTATGTGGTTTATCGAAAATTTGGATACAGAAAGACTAAGGAGGGTATACCAGAAAGTTCATTTACGTTCCATGTTTGACGATATAAACAGACAACTAAATACTACAAGAAGACGATAATCCCAAACATTGCAGTAGTCTCTACATTGAAAAGCAGAAAACGGTATTACAAGGAGTAGGGGATATTAAAGCAAAAACTACGTTATAAACATGTATAATAAAACAACTATAACGCAGTATTCGGAAGATGTAAGGGTTGTTCTATCACAAAGTTTCAACATAACTTTGTGATAGATAGCTAAAGCTTGTCCGCATATTGATCCTGCACATTGTGCCTGTACATAATATACGAAACAATACAAATATGTGTTACTGTTAACTACAATATACCGTGCTTACTTTTTAATTCGATGAAATTTTGACATGTTAGTCACATACAAATAATGTGTCATACAGTACTGATATTATTTCCGATACCTATCAAACAATGTAGGAAATCTTTTGAAAATAAATAGAATGTTCATGAATTCTTATTCTTTTACGATATTTACATTATATACATAATTAAAATACACTTACTGTACGGTTGTGGTCTAGAGCCATAATGAGGTTCTTGTAGAAGTGGTTGTGGACGACCATTAGCATTCTCTTTAACTGGAAACAAAAAAAATTGTTACGCAATATACTAACGGAAAAATAACAAATTTATCAACGGCAAATATTTAATTTGTACAAGTACCAGTATATATTACGACTTAATATAAATGCCAGTAAACGAAAATTCAGGGCGCAATTCCAAGGGTGTATGGGCGACAAAGTAATTTACATTTATGAAGGGAAAACTACCGGTTGGAAATGAAACATGGTATACTTGCAACATTTTTGTGGCGCTATTTTAATCTGGAATACCTACATCCTAATTCAGAGCCAGTTATATATTATGTAAGACCGTCGAGTTCATTTAAAAGTAGAAGTTCACCCTATTTACATAACGCCGTATCTTTTACGTATGGCGTCACGGTGCCGAGAACTACAAAAGAATATGACGAATATCTAATGTTCATAGTCGTTTATACATAATAAAAAATGCAAAGTATTTATTATTTGTAACTTGTATAATGAAACGTAAACAAAAATATGAAGCATATTTCATATTAATTCGAAATTAGGGCAGGTTTTAGTGTAAAATCAGCCTGTTTCAATGTATTCAACATTATGAATGAATAAGCTTTAACTGATGTTATTACATAGTTATCTGTCTGTTTGCGAGCTTGATATAAATCTTTTATTGGTTAAAAGATGAAATGCCATCCTTCAAAAATTAAAAAAATATATTTCCTATTTTGTAAGTACAAGAGGGTGGAGGTTCGGAATGTTCTCGGAGATAGTGCAAGTATGGACTTAATAATTTTATATTTATCAATTACGATCCTTAGATAGTATATTGCGAAGTTTCGGACACATGTGTTTCTTGATTGTTTTTGGTGATCGGGAAAGCAAATAAGTTTTAACATTTTTTAAAAAATAAGCTCCGACTGTTACTTAGTACTTTGTTTTAAAAGGTTGAATCTCGACAGACATAAAAAAGAGTTAAGTTCCTCTTTAAAGGATCCTTTCTTTTCGATTTCCAGCTACATCGTTGAAGCTAAAGGTATTCGTACATCCTTCCTAGGCGAACGTCCGGAACATCTAAATTCCGCTATCGCTGATTGTCTCCAAAATCCACAAAGATCGCCGATTGAGGGTACGTGATCTTACTGATATTGGAAAGATCTGATAAACACTTCTCAATAGTGTTTAAGAGATATTTAAACGCGATTCCATTGAGTTTCGTCCACGTTTTATACCCATAGATGAAGCATGGATTCGTTAATACCCATAGAAGATAAAGCAGCAATCCAAACAGTGAATGGGAGCAGGTAAAAGTGTGCCAAAGAAAGCGAAAATGATTCCATCCGCAGGAAAAGTCATGACTATGGTTTTCTGGTTTTGGAGGTATAGTACTTAGGAACTACCTGGAACCAGGCAGGGCTATCGACATATTAGTACTAGGCCAATTGAAGGCTGCTATTCAGGTTAAACGTCCTCATCCAGCCTTTCATAATGCGCCTGTACATAGGTTTTGGATTGTTGCTCCAAAACAATTACCTATGTTTCGAAGTGTTTCAAATGCACTACTTCTTCCCAAACTTGAAGAAATGGCTTCCTGGACGAATATACATTTCAAATGATGAAGGCAAAGTTAAGTTAACCGCTTGTTCTTCAGAGTTAGACAAATCAAATTGTAATAAGGATATTAAAAAGTTAGGAAGTCACCGTAAAAAATTACTACATTGCAAGGTGGATAGAAAAATTCTCTAAAATCTTATTTTCTTTTTGTCAGGCCTAAAACATTCCGACCTTTCCTCATATTCTGAAGCTTGTATATTGTTATATTTAAACTAAACGGAATTTTTAACTAACAAAAATATAGTAACAAACCACGAAATTTGAATTACTTTTTAAAATTGTGTACAAGAGAATGTACTAGTTTAAAGTGTGATATATAGATTAGAAAAGTATCTATGTACATATATTAAAAGTGCCAAGAAAAGCATCAATAAAATACAAGTTAATGAGACAAATGAATAGAAATTTACGTTATTGGATTTTTTGGATTTTAAGTTACAAGTTATTTTACGAATGTATTGTTAAACACAATCTTAATAGCAACTATAATTTAATTTACCACAATGACAAAAAGTTCTCTAGAGGAAGAAAATTATCTTGTATTATTACGGAAATTTCGTATACGTGTTTCAGCTAATCTTCTATTTTTAATAATCATTTAAATTTCATTGGATGTGTGAAACTAAGGAGTATGTCTAGTATAAACAATTGGGGTTTTTAAAAACAAGATAAATTTTAAATTGACGTACTTCAGCATGCGGCACTAAATCTCTGTAGATTGGGCATAAAATTTTCAGTACATCTATGTTGTGTTTGCGCTATATTCTCTGTCCTCATTAATTTTACAATAAGAGTGGTAATACGTAACTTTGGTACTACATATATTATTAATACTATACCGGAACCTTTAGGCTAACAATCAATGTTTTTTTAATTCATACCATATTACAACATAATAAATGAGATAAACAATTTTAAAAATTATTAAATATACATTTTCTCTGACAACGAAAGTCACCCGAACATTTCTATAATTCTTCATTTTTTTAGAATTACATAATTATATATTAAGTCTTAATCTTCTTAAAATTATTATGTTATTATGTAATTATTTAAATTATCTAAAGCTTCCTTTACTGTAGGAAAAGTTACACCATCGTTATACCATAAAAGTATTATAACAATGTAGCAGAAATCGCGGACTATGCTCCCCAAATGTTAATATACTAAAAATATAAACTAATAAGAGAAGCTGGTTTTCGCAAATTCATAAGGATCGTTAACTTAAAAAAAGAGATTAAGAAAGAAATACATTGGTCACAACAGTTAAATTTTATTGTAATATTTTTGCAAAAAAAGGGAATTAGTAATGTGTACCATCTCTACGAACGTTTAAAAATATTTGGTATTTTTATGAAAATTTCATTCCTCTCCAATAGGAATTCGTAATGCCTGAAGTGGTCTTGGTGGCATATTTCGTGTAGCAACAGTTTTTCAAATAGCGTTCTATTGGGGAACTTATGACTGAAAACTCTATTGGCAAGTTCATCAGTCCAGTTGATCACGATGTTTGCTCAAGGACAAGCATTATCGTCAATCATCCTTATAAACGAATTTTTTTCCCATTGCTCCTGCAAACGAAAGAACAAGACTCGCAGAGTCTCAGTCTGATATTTTTGGGGTGTGACAGCTTCATATTCTATAAAAAACTTATCCCGACACGTATCATTACGCCACCACTTTTCATATAGGGGCTCTTCCCGGACAAACTGTGGGTTGTGCGTGTGGCGAGTTTACAACAAATCAAAATATGCATATTATTTGATTGAAATGTAAATCTTGATTTGTCAATTAATAAAACTCGCTCCTATTCATTATCACATTCTACGGGTTCTTTCATGCTTTGCGGTAAGAGGAATGCAAACCAGCGTTCTTCAGGCATATGTGTAACCCATATACATGGTAAATGCCTTCTTATGTTTATGTTAATCACGTCGGTGTTGTTGATGTTCCAAAAAGCGATTTGAAAATCTAGAAATTACGCTTTGGCTCACTAGAAACGCTTCAACAATACTTTCTTTTGTTCTTTCATTTTTTAGTTGATCAATGGACCGCATCGTGATGTGGTTTCACTTTGGACGACATTCAAAATTGTACTACTAATAGTTATAGAAATTGTTCTTTCTCATCTATCTCCAGGAGCAGATGAAGGCAATAGATGAAAACTAAATAGTCCTAAAAAGTTAGTCAAATCATCGTAAAAAATTGATGGAACATTTTAAGATCAGTGTTTTTAAAACATGAACACTAAAACCTAGTTTTGTAATAAAAAGCGTAAAAGATTAATTTAATCATCAAAATGAGTGCCATTATTAAAGAGAAAACGTTTACCACTTCGGTTATCATATTTCAAAATAAAATGATACCTTCGTCTCCCATTTCGCCATATTATGCTATACATCATAAACATAGACAAAACAACTACACATTTGAGAGATTTACGTCAATCTAATTTTAAATAAGAAAATGTGTCAAATATTTACACAATATCACAGAATTATTTCAATTAAAAACCCAACCCAACCCAATCCAACATTAGATTTCCCTATAATAAAGTCAGAAACACTTTTATCTATAGCCTAAAAATGCAAAAGGACATGACAATTAAACCATTATCTAGAATCCCTGATACGCTCAATGCTCCGGTATAGGTGTCACCAAATGGGAACGCTAGAAGTAATCAAAAAGGGTTGAGTCATGAAATGGGAACAAAGCAGGTAAAATTTCGCCGTGTCACGAAATGGGAAGTCCCGAACTGGGAAGACACCGTAAGTTTCACGCTTCTAATAAACTTGAAGCTCAAGAAAGGTCTTAAATTAAGAATTTTGAAGGACAAGACACAGACAAATTTGATGGAAAGGCAATTTTAATATAACAAAATTAACTTCTGACAGTCTCTATCCAAAAGAACAGATTTCAATAAAAAGAGCGATGAGTGGAACAAGCAAAAAATTCATGTTGACAATGTAACAAAACCGGACTATTGTTTTGACTGATGTCTTCTTTTTCGTTTTTGTACAATTTAATAAAATCTGGGCAATAATTTGACTAACTAATAAATGTATTTTAATATAAAATGTACTTCTGTAAATTTTGACATATTGGAGAAGTATTGTATTAACGTATACTTCAAAATATACAAATCTGTCTTACACAGAAGCTAAGCTAGATATTTCTAACACATAAATCTGAAAAGTCAAGCTTTAAAGTTTAATCAATTCAGACAAACTTCTTCCATGGAGAGAGAATATCAAGCCGGATAAATGTGCCCGTATTATAAGTGCATTTCATGCATCGCTGCTTATAATAAATCTGAGATCCTATATCCATTCATCGTATCGCTCCAATATGCTTTCGTGTCTATTTTTAAAGTTTATTCTAAGGTTTTTATTTTTTATAGATATGATCTAAAATTCAGCATTTGGTTTTTGTAAGTTTATGTATTGTTTGAACTTGTATGAAATTTCTATGATGCTTAAAGCTATAAATAGGTAATTTATTATTTCCGTAAGTAAATACTTATTAATATATTATAATTATTTCATATTAAATTTATGTTAATTTTAAAATTTATTTCATTTACGCTGTCATCAATGTATATCACTGTTCTTAAAATAAGATTTCCTAAAGAAAAACTTGACGATTAATTTTAACGAATAAACAGGAAAGTATTCCATTTAAATTTTATTCCGAACAGTTCAGAAGGCGCGCTATAATTAATCTAAGGCACTTGTAAATCATAAATATGCCTTCTTGACAAGAAAATATGTATTATCTCCAACATGCAAATTCGTCACGGCCTAATCTTAATGTACGTGGAGTTGCTTCCATTTTAGCAAATCAGGGAGCGATATACTCATATAAAACGTACAGCCGTATCAAAATATAAGGCGCAAACGACGTGATATCACGTACGAACCATGAATATAAATTTATGTCTTATAACCCTACGCGCCGAAGCTATTTTTATAAAGTTTTCGACACTCTACCTACGTATGGCAGTTGTAAGGAAATAAACATGAACCACATGTGTAATTGGATAAAATATGAAAATTATGTTGTTTGTAATATTGAGAATTTATGAATATTTAAAACGAATATCCAAGAATTTTTAGGGCAATACTTAAGTTTTATAGTTTACAGTTGGCAATTCATAAATAATCAATGTAAATATTTAATAACTAGAAAAAAAAAACGCATTTGTAGGGCAATCTATCAATCAACTTTTATGTTTTATATACATTTAACAATTTTAATTGTAATTGTAAATTTTGAGACTACGATATTTATACTACAGTTTCATTATTTTTGGCATTCAAAAATATTTAACATAATAATCTATATTATTTTAGTGTATTTTACTGCTTTTATGAATAATTTTGTAAATTATACCAATTAGAATACATATATACAATATTATTTTATACATGTAATAATATTTTCATTGCTTTGGCAAAATGACTTTACGACTCTCTTTGGCAAACGAAGAACTGACATTTATGATTGAGAAAATAATACTCTTCGTATAAACTTGTAGGAATAATGCGGTATTTTAAATAGTAGACTTGAACTGCTGTAACTTGACCAAAACTTAACTTTATTAATCAGAATAAAAACCACCAGAATCAATATATTTTTGCCAACGACAAACAAGTTTATTCATCTCAGAAGTACAAAAGTTTTGGAATTCATAAATTCTACGTAGGCGTTCTGGGCAATTACTTGATCGTCGTTCTTGTGAGAAACTGTCGGGTTGAAGAAGTGGTAGTCAGTGGCGAGAGGTCCAACGGGTATAGAGTTCTGAAGTTCGTCTCGGTTAGTTTCTACAGCACAATCCGTGAAAAGTGGAATCGAGCTTGTCGTGCAGAAGAATTTGATCTTTTCTGTTTTTCAATGCTAGATGAATATATTGTAGTTCTTGACGCATTCTAACAATTTCCAGACAGTACTTTACTGCAGTAATTATAGTTTCTCCAGGATTAAGGTCTTCCGTCTGCAGACCAGCATAAAGTTAGCATCTCTTTCTTTTAGTGTGGCTTCAGTTTAGGGAAGTGTTTTGAAACTTCACTTACGAGCATTACTTTTCGTCGTACTACACAATGTAATTCAGGAATGAGTCGTTTTTATTGTGCAAAGAAAGCACATAGCAAAACTCGGAATGACTGTATGGTTTTCGTATAATTCATGTGGCATCCATTTGCCCAGCTTTTTTATCTTCCTGAATAATGCATCTCCTATGTAGTTTTCAGATTCAGTTTCAACAATCGATTTCAATTCACTTGAGTTAACGGCGGAAGAATGTTTAGAAGTAACTTCAGTACTCATGTTACTAGAAATATTTTTCATTTTCAAGATGGATTTATACCAAAGCGTTCTACAGTGACTAACATATTTCACGCAATTTATAGCTGATATGGACAGATTGATATTGCATATACTAACTTTGCCAGAGTATTTGTTCGACTTGATTACTTTTATTATACAAATTTTCTTAATTTAGTGATTCGTTGATAGAGTTGTATGATCGTATCTTCACAAAAGAGAACTGCTTGTACCATATAACGGTCATAACTCTAATGATATTCCTGCAATATCGGAAATTCCATAAGGCGCTAACTTGGACCCGCTTGTTTTCCTTCCGTTTATAACTGTTTGCAGATTTACCATCCGGTATCAACCATTCAAGATTGCGACAGTCAGAGAGAATATTTATCCAGCTTTTAAGTGAAGTATCAAAAATAAATAATATATGCTATTTTGTTTCACCCAGAATGGTCTTTCTGCAATCATTTGGCTTCTGTGGTATCTGATTCAATAAAGATGTTGGTTTGATTATTCGCAGATCTAGGCAATTTAATCACATAGATACTGTGTGTACTTTTTAATTCATTTAATCCGTTTTATGAGCTACACTAAAGTCAATTGGAAGATCTAGAATATAAATTTATCAATTATTTATGGTTCCAAACGTATGATACTTACCCGGTGAGAGGTTACCATCAGGCTCAGCTTTTAGCTGGGTTTGGTAAGCAGTCACTGGAAATAAGACGTTCTATACTAGCGCTGGAATTTTTATTTAATATTATTCACGGAAACATTAGCTGCCAAAACTTATTAAGTAGTTTATCGTTTTCGGTATGGAATAAACCTACACGTTTAACACCAACGACAGAACTAAAAAAAAAAATGTAATACCTTAAGTAACCAATTTGTTTTAAGTACGGTGTTTATAACAGTATCTATTTTGAATGCTTCAATTAAGAGGATAATGTTAGTTTTACTTTTTACATATTTATTTTCTCTATTGTGATTAATACTTCTTTATTATTTTCTGGTTTTGCTTAAATCATATTGGTTTAGTACAGTTGTTGATTATGTTGTATATTACAATATAACGGGTGAGCCATCTATCGGTTTAAATTTGAACCACCGTTTATTTCGAATCTGGCAATACTTATGTCATTCTATTCTTTTTTGTCACACAATTCAGTACATTATCTCCACTGAACGAAATGAATCGATTTACGTTTGAACAGCGTTGGGATTTATTGGAAATTTATTTCCAAAACAAAGGCAATTGGTCGGAAATTGCACGAAAATGTCGTGCAAAATTTGGTCGTAGAAAAGGACCAACGGTGCCCGGTATACGCAAGTTTATTGCTAAAGTTCGTGAAACTGGTTTCATTGTTGATGCGCCAAGACGTGAGCGTGCTCGTACAGTGCGTACACCCGAAAATACCAAAGCTGTGGCTGAGAGTGTGCGTGAGAATCCAGCAACATCAACTCGTCATCGTTCTCAAGAATTGAACATTTCACGCACCAGTTTACGTCGAATTTTGCGAAAAGATCTCGGTATGACGCCTTACAAAGTTCAATTGGTTCAAGAGTTGAAGCCGCATGACCATCCGCTTCGCTAGATGGGCCAACGAGAAAGTGAACAATGATGTCGATTTTGCCAAAAAAATCATCTTTTCGGATGAAACTCATTTTCATCTTGGTGGGTACGTTAACAAGCAAAATTGCCGTATTTGGGGCTCAGAAAACCCACACGTGGTTTTACAGAAGCCAATGCACCCATTACGAGTGACTGTTTGGTGCGGCTTGTGGAGCGGAGGCATCATTGGCCCATATTTCTTTGAAAATGAGGACGGCGCAACCATTACAGTCAATGGAGACACCTATCGCATCATGATAACCGACTTTTTTTGTGCCCGCTCTTCATGGTATTGATGTGAACGATGTTTGGTTGGTTTCAACAGGATGGTGCAACTTGCCACGCATATCATGCTACGATCGATTTATTGCGTCAAACGTTTGATGGCCGTTTAATTAGCCGAAATGGTGATGTCAATTGGCCGCCAAGAAGCTGCGATTTGACACCGTTGGACTATTTTCTGTGGAGCGCCGTTAAAGACAAGTGTTATGCCGACAAACCAGAGACAATTAAGCATTTGAGGACCAACATTCGTGATGCCTTTGCCGAGATACGACCCCATACACTCGAAAAAGTGCTCGAAAATTGGTCCGATCGAATGGGGTACTGTGAGGCCAACCGCGGCAGCCATATGAATGAAATAATATTCCATCTCTAACCGGAACAATTGTACTTCACAACAAAAAAATAAATTTGGCAAAATTTCAAACCGTTTTTGTTTTATTGCATTTTTAAATTTAAACTTTTAAATGGCCAACCTGTCACTTTATGATTAGTCTATAATCTAATTAAATTGATTGTAGTATAATTTTGTCATTCTTTATTGGGTTTAATTTAACGCTACTGCATAAATAAATTATTATTATTAGTATAGTAGTAGTAATATAGTTCAAACCCAGCCAACAACTTTTTTTCCACATATAAAACATATACGTAATTTGCAAGAAACGACATATTTTGAAATTACAAGATGTGTAGAATGCATTGTCATGAGCAATATATTTATAACGTACGTAATGTGTGAATGGAGTTGAAATACGGATTAATTATCTGTACTTATCTAATGAGTGTTATAAAATAAAAAATTCTTAAACTAAGGATTGTTATTGTACATCAAAGGTAAATGTACATGTTATACTAAATACAGCTTGAAAGATGTATCTACGAAAAGAGTGACATCATGTTCGTACACAAACAAGGATCCATTAAAATAAATCGTTCTAGAGCATAAAAATTGCTTGCAAAATTTCTTTACGTATTGACTTAAGTTTCACTTGTTTTCAGAATACCGTCTGTAAAAGTTTATATAATTTCCTGTTCGTGTACTGTAACCGACATATCTGACGTTCTAGACATACATTTTCCATCAAATACAATTTGATAAGTAAAAAAGTCGAACTTTGTATATGAAGTTTTATTTCTCATTAGTATGGAGTTAGATCACGTATCTCCTTCGTCAATTAATTATATCGGTTTTAAGACATGTCAGTCTGAAAACAAGCAATAAAAGCACCATAATATAAACGATATTTTGAAATAAAGCTTCTACTATCATGTAAACTGTAAACGATCAAAATATCATATTTTAAAAAGTATCAATTTAATTACCATTCTTCATACCAAATCAATATATCGAATTTACAAACTAAGAAGGGACAATGTTTACATTCCAATGCAATATCATAATTGAAATTTAAGATGGCAGCATGATGTTGTGAAAACATAAGAACGTCGACAATTAAAAGTTTAAAGTCAAATAAGAACTATATTTTGTTGTAAATTTACGTTGATAAATGTATGTATACACAAGGAGATGCATACTACATATTTATTTCCCAAGAATTGAGTTTTTATAAAAAGAGATATTATCAATCATTTATCTTTTATATTTTAAATGACATTTATATAAATTAAGATTTTTGTTTTTTAAGTGATGTTTCAAAAAGTCAACACTATGTTATATATTACAAATAAGGAACAGATGTAGTTTAAAATAAATTTTAATATAATGCAGTGTTTTAGAAAAAAAAAAAAACTAGTTACTATTACTGAAATCTTTATTTTATAATCTTATATAAAATAGAAATTTCAATGAATAGAAAGTGCATATGTATTGTATATATATTATACATAAAGGAAAATCCATTGTTTTATATTGCAACAGAAAAGATTAAAATCAAAGAAAATAAACTCGAAGAAACGAACACAAACTGCGTCGATTATAAATTCACATTAATGTATACGAAGAGAATTCCCATACTTTTGATGCATTCCGTAAACGTACTGTTCAGTAGGCGGAACATTAAATATAGTATACAGTAACGGCCTCATTAATTCTTTCCGTGTCAAGTGTAAGTAACGATACCCTGAGTTCTTTTCTGCTACTTTTGAACAGTGTCTGAGTGCCCGTAATTATGCATTTAAATGCGTGCTTTATAGTAGAGTTGCTTGTACATTTTATGCAGCTTAAATTCGTGAAATGCCAAGAAAGTTCATGAATAATAAGCGAGGAGGAAGAAAGAGGAAAGTTAAAGATCCGCAACGAAAGCGATAACAACCAATAAAAAGTGGAAGCGTTTGTTTTGGATTATCTTATGTGCCCTCGTCTGTCTTCGTGATCGCAGTTTTGTTGTAGAAGAAAAAAAATATGGAATAAATTTTGTGTATGCTTGAAAGCTTTTCTAACAAAAGATTCGAGAGCAATTCAAAAATATCACTCGATGATGCTCCATTGTGTCTGTCGCTAATGCGTCGTAGAAGCAGCCGTACTTACCATTCTATAACGATGAATAAAAAATGCACAGACGAAGATTGAAAACTGCATAACGAACGTGAGATTAATATACAATTTCGATTTTCAACTTCCACTTTTCGTTATAATTATACATGGGAAATCTATGTACTATAAAATCTATGCACTATTATGTGTTTCGCTTGTATATTATATTTGAAATGTGTGTGCATAAGAAAGCAGTAATTTGTAATAAAATTTCTAAATAAATCTGTAAATGTGAATTACTTATAAACTATAGAAATTCTCTACAATACAATATACATTAATCTACCTATCAATATACGTACATATATACACGTATGTATATGTATGTGTGATGATTTTAATAATTTTACAAAAACTAAGCTTTTTTATAATATAAAATAAATACTACACAAATTAATAATAGTAATAACATTACTGATCATTGTTGTAAAAGCGCCACTGAATAAAAAGCAAGTTAGCATCTACTTTACTTCCTACATTGTATTAGGTTTTCAGTCCATGGATATAATGTCAGTGTAACTTGCTAATATAATTTAAAAATACATGACCAAAATAGGTCATACGATTACCAGGTACAGTACAATCTGTAGGGTAATATTTTTAGTTAAACCTTCCTTCACTTCGACCACAAAATAATTAAACTGTTGGGAAGTTATTCTACATAATTCCAAGCATTTGAATCGTTCCATTCCTATTTTACTATCAATTTTTATAATTTCATTCGCTTTTATTTACTTTTGTAAACATTTTCAGTTTTCAAGCTCAACCATATATTAAAATTAATTCCTGACGCCTGTATGAACTCGAAGTGTAGGCGTTTCGTTAAAAAAGCCAAAATTAATCGTTCTAGTGCACAAAGCGCGTCGTTAGTATGCAAAGCTTCACAAAAATTACACAACTGATGATTGGAGAAGAGATTAGTAAATAAACAGTATGCCTCTCAATGAAGACTGTACTAAAATCAGTGAGAAACGTTTACTGTCCTTGATTTTGGTCATGCATAACGTTGGAAGCTCTAAGGCCACTCTACTCTTGAGAACGGACAATGAACTGCAAGAAATATAAATATGTAATAGAAGTTGTTTTGATGCCGTACGTTAATGACTTTTAACCTAATGAACACGTTAATACACGATAGTGATTCTTGTCTAAATGCCAAATTAGTGGGCAACATCTTAAAGCAATAAACTTACCAGTGCTGCCATGACCAGGAAATTTACCAGATTTAAATGCTATAGAAAGTGTGTGGACTTCTAAAATCACTTGTGCTTTAAAGACAAACCAACACTAAACGAGAATAGCTAATTTTGAGAATATTTTGCATAACAATCCAAAAATTAAACAAACTATGAAGACACGTAATCCGTATGTCAAAGAAAATTAAAAATATAATTAAAGCCTAAGTACGCCACCAAGTACATTAATGAAACGTTTATAGAGTTTTCGATAAATTTGTATGTTTAAATATTGGGTCTGGGAAAAAGTTCGTGGCGTTTTTCCCGATAGATGGCATTGGTTGTCGATAACTAAAGAACAACAAGTCACAGCGACACCACCGACGGCTCGTTTTTTTAGATGACCTTCCGAACGTTAGTTTGAGCGTAGAAACATTGTAATCGGTGCAGTGGTTGGAAAGTTATTCGCACTTGAAAATGGAGAAGAATAATGAGAAATTTCGCTATATTCTGCAATATTATTATGATAAGGGGAAGAACGCTGCGCAGGCTTGTGATAAAATTTGTGCTGTGTACGGTGAAGGTACTTTATCGAAATCTGTTGCGCGGAAAAGGTTCGCTCGCTTTCGTTCTGGAAATTTCAATGTGAAAGATGAGTCACGCTCCGGTCGTCCAATCACTGAAAAATCTGATGAAATTCTTGAAAAAGTCCAACAAGATAAGCATATCAGCAGTGTCGATATTGGCATGGAGCTAGGCATTGACCACAAAACTGTTTTGAACCATTTACACAAAGCTGGTTACAAAAAAAAGCTTGACGTATGGGTTCCTCATGAGTTGAGCGTGAAAAACATGATGGACCGAATTAACATCTGCGATGCGCTGCTGAAACGGAATGAAATCGAGCCGTTTCTGAAACGTTTAATAACCGGAGATGAAAAATGGATTACGTACGATAATCGGAAGCGTAAAAGATCGTGGATAAAGGATGGTGAGCCGTCACAAGCGTTCGCTAAGCCAACATTGACGCCAAAAAAAGTGATGCTGTGTGTATGGTGGGACTGGAGGGGAATCGTCCACTACGAGCTACTTCCAACTGGTCAGACGATTGATTCTCAACTCTACTGTGCACAACTAGAGAGATTACGCCAGGCGATTGAAAGAAAACGGCCCGAATTGATTAATAGGAAAGGTGTTGTCTTCCATCATGACAACGCCCGACCACACACTTCTTTGATGACCCGTCAAAAATTGAGAGAGTTTGGTTGGGAAGTTTTGATGCACCCACCTTACAGTCCGGATATAGCACCCTCTGACTATCATCTGTTTCGATCTCTGCAGAACTCTCTCAATGGAATTAAGTTGGTTTCAAAAGAAGCCTGTGAAAACTACTTGATTCAGTTTTTCGACCAGAAACCACAGAAGTTTTTCACCGATGGGATCATGGATCTACCAAAAAAATGGCGAAACATTGTCGATAATAATGGAGCATATTCGGTTTAAATGAATTCGTCCACGCGCCATGCGGAGACCAGTTGAATTTTACTGAAAAAACGCCACGAACTTTTTCCCAGACCCAATATTTGATTTGCTTTAGTATTTCAATAAAATCGTTATATCGTTAGGTGATGGTATTATCAGGTTGTTACAAATGTAAAGTCCGTTTTTTCCTTCAGTCTGAACTGAATCGCAACTGTGTGAAGACGTGTATGTTTTTGGTGAAAATTATTATTGTATTTATAGAAAAGGGTATTTATTTTGAAGTGTGTACCTGTTCCATTTCTTGGAAAGATTAATACACCTGTCCTTGTCTCGCATATGGAAATGCTGTCGGCAAGAGGTATTCGGGCAATTTACCTCTTTCAATTTAAAAAGGGATTAAATGCAGCTGCAGCAACGCGAAAAATTAATCAGACGTTCGGTGAAACCACGTGTAATGAACGCACATTACGGCCATGGTTTAAAAAATTCAGCGAGGGAAATTTTGATTTGGAAAATGAGCTTTGCGGATATGTGCGTAGCACCGTTAATGACGACGAGCTGCGTATAGAAGTTGAAAGTAATCCGTCGACAACAGTACGTAGCCTTGCAGAAACATTTCAAGTGTCCATTGCCACCATTAGTCGTCACCTTTCTTCGATTGGCAAAGTAAAGAAACTCGATCGATGGGTGCCGCACCAATTAACGGAAGCCAATAAGCTCCATCGATTAGAGGTGGCTACCTCTTTGGCTAATCGACAGAAAGTTGAACCGTTTCTTCATCGAGTGGTAACGTGTGACGAAAAGTGGATACTTTATGATAATCGGAGACGGTCAGGACAATGGTTAGATCGAGGTGAAGCACCAAGACAGCATGCACGAGCATCACTTCACCCGCGAAAGATTATGGCGACTCTATGGTGGACCAGTAAGGGTATTATTAACTATTCATTTTTGCAACCTGGTGAAACCATCACGGCAGCGTCCTATTGTGCCGAACTGGAAACTATGCATGGAAAATTGAGCCGCTTGCAGCCCTCACTAGTCAATAGACATGGACCCATGCTATCTGCTTCTGGGTTTCCGGGCTGGAACCGCGTCACTAGTATATCTGCCGACGTTTCGTACCCATTTGTATGGGACATCTTCAGGGCTGAACTACTGCACTGAAACTGGTGCACCAGTTTCAGTGCAGTATACAAATGGGTACGAAACGTCGGCAGATATACTAGTGACGCGGTTCCAGCCCGGAAACCCAGAAGCAGATAGCATGGACCACGACCGCGGAAGTCTACGTACCAAATTAATGGACCCATACTTCTTTATGATAATGCAAGACCTCATGTTGCACGACAGACAATCCAAAAACTTTCGGAGTTTGGTTACGAAATTCTCCCTCACCCACCTTATTCACCTGACCTTTCGCCAACTGATTTTCATTTCAGTTTAGACAATCACTTAAAAAATAGGGACTTCCCTGACCGGGAGTCTGTAATAGCAGTGTTTGAGCAATATGTGAGCCGTCAAAACCTAGATTTCTTTTCAAAGTGAATTTTTCAGCTTCCAGGCCGTTGGCAACAAACTATTGATGTAAATGGAGATTATTTTGCAGAATAAATATTTATATTTTCTTAAATTTAGACTTTTTTTATTCCTTACAAAATCGGACATTTCATATGTAACAACCTGATATTTGGGGTATAGATTGTAGGTTGATGATCAATATGTTAATGAACAAGAAAAACGCTCAAGTCATAGATGAAATTTAAATTCGTAGCAAAACTAAGTTAAAAAACATGAGTATTAAAAAAGTATTATTCAAGTTAAGAAATGAATGTAATCTAATTCAGTTGAATATTGTTTACGCAGCTGACGGGCAACCCATTACGAAAACAAAGAACGTCCAAGAGACGGAATTACATTATAGAAATTGGGGATACTGTGTTAGTAACCTTTAACAACAAATTTATAGCAGGAGCATTCGCATAGAAAATGGATTGAGCAGTAAAATAATCAAATTTAGTTTGTCATTAATGTGGAGGAAGAAACTTAATCTTTAAAAAAAGAAATTGAATTAACAATTTTTTCAGTAAAATCGCAGTGTTTTAATGCTGTTTGAAATTAAGAAATTTAACTGGACACATTTATATATGCAATCTATATACTAGGTATATAAAAACAACGCAGGGTTTGTGTCTAATTAACAAACCTGAAATGTTCTGTTCTAATGGGTGGCACCGTGAGACTCCTGTACAAGATACACATAACAAAAATAAAAATTAAAATAGGTATACCCGTGGACCGACAAAGTAATACATAATAAAATACAAATGAATTTCTATTAATATATCTTCAAAAACAATGTTAAAACACTTTTATTAAAAGTTAAATACCAAAAGGTGTTTCAGAATAATGATGGTAATATTCTATTTCTATTAATAATACATATTTTATGGATTCGGTCCTTCTAAGATTACAATACTGCTCGACAAAATTTAAATTACTAATGCATATATTTACATAAATTACAAAACCGTGAAAGGACATTCATGTAAGTTCTGAATTGTCACTTTACAATTAGTAAAGTAATATCTCTATTTAAATGTTACCAATTTAAATGGTTGTTTATTCAAGTGACATTATTTATCTGTTACAGACGGAATTAAATTCGGGACACGAATGTTACTGCATTGAGCACTAGTTTAGTGCAAATAATCAATGTTAAGGGGTGTATTGATACGTATGTGCATGCACACGGCAAAGAAGTTGTTCAGTGCACAGTACGGCGTAATAATAATCGGTTAGGAAAATTAATTATTATTACTGACAATATTTAATTATCCTCCATAAGTAATTTAGTTAATTTAATCAAATTAAAAAATAAATTTATCAGACTATATCAAAATATAAACAATATTCCTTTGACCTTTAGAGGAAAGAAATTTTTTTTATTTAAATGAACCAGGTGTTTCAGAAAGAGCAAATAGAATAGAATAATATGGGAATGCTACATACTATTTATATAAGCTAAAACATCCGAGAAAGTGTAATAGGAAGAATAAACACAATGAGGTGTCGTATTTATTTGGATGTACAAATAGAAAATAGTATTCTATTTGTCTTCGTAAAATATATCTATTCCATGGAAACGTACAATTCAATATATCGAATTATATAAAATACAACTTCTATTTATAATACATGTTTTAAGTACTTGTAAGTATATTCATTTACATTCATTAATCGTTTGTTTGTTTAAAGAAAGTGTAAAGGCATAATTAATATATTTAAAGGCATTTAAAAAACGAATATAATGGGAAAATGCAGAGCGAAGGATGAAATATCGAAAATTATACGTGTTTCATATTCAAATGTAAAATAATGTCCTTTACCTAGACTAGTATATTGCTAAAGTACGTTTGAATGCATGTCAGGACATCCATTTTTCTAATTCATCATTTATCCATATTAGTATCAGCATCCAAAATTAGTTCAATTATTTTTTTATGTTTTTAATTGTGTTTGATAAATAATGTTGTTGAATGACAATTCATTCGACCGCTATAGTCAATTTACCAATCAGGAAAATTTAAGTATTGGCTCACTATAGTAGTAGTGTGTGTAGTACGGTTTCTTTATTTTAATAACACTTTATCTCCTATGGGACTAAAGGATTGTTACCCAAATATTCTAGAAACCTATTTTACTGTGATTATTTCTAGCTGATTAAACGACTACCGATGCTAACGAAACTAATCAAGGTATTACAAGAGATACCGTATCCTGTATTTGCCGAAAAACAATATTAGAAGTTACTATTAGAGTAGATTAGACTTCTTGAGGTGTCATATAGTTAACTCCACTGCGTCTTTTCTAAGTTTATTGTGGTCCTCATGTTTTCAATTTCAGATTATTCATCTCCACTTGCATAAACTGCATTTATGTCAACCTCTCAATTTGGCGTAGTACATGAATCGCGGTTTCCTCTTCTATTTGAGTCTTTTATTCTGTCAAGGTAATTTTGTTTATATGTTTGTTGCTGTCCCTTGTAAATTTGAGCGATCATTCCTTAAGGAACTGATCTGCCAGTCTTTCACGTGAGGAGATTTTCCATCTATCTTGTGATTTGTTTTCAACCCTGTTTTCAAGGCTGCTGTGATACTTTTTTTGATACTATTACGTGCAACAATTGCATTAATGGCAGGGGTATATTTGGTAATAATCCATAGATAAATATCTATCCGCTTATTCTTTGGTATGTTATTTGTTATTATGGAAACTATTTGAAATTAATTTTAGTTCGTAAATTACACCATCTAGTTAGTATTACAGAGCCTTTAAAATATCGTTAAAATGTTGTAATCAACGTCAGTAAGAATAAAGATAACAATAAATAGAACTTACCGTTCCTCAGTCTTTTTCAGGACTGCATATATTAACAAATTTAATTCCAATTAAATTAGAGATTGTGGCTAGGCCAAAAATTAACCTTTCTGTACAATGTAGTTTTAATCCTAGACACGTATTTTGCATTCATGCTGATTAATAATAACAACAATCCATACCTTCACATTCCCGTACTATTTTAAACCAATTACAGGGAGAATTGGCAGGCTATGAGTTATTATTATGTCAGCATTGTTGGTACGACTTAAACTTCGCTGTCTGCATTTACGTACACGGGAAAAGAAACCACAGAAAACATTTCGAGACAATGTGCCATCGCATTCCATTCTAAGACATCCGATGCGATGAGCCCTTAACACCAAATTCTCATATTAGCCGATCAATATGTGTGCTAGTGTTCTAAGGTATTTTTTTCAGTTTTTAGTTGTAGATGACAACTTACTTATCGAAATATGTATTCAGGATTAAAACTACATTGTGGGAAAGGATTTATTTTAATTAACTTTTAACTAGCCTTACAACTATTTATGCAAACACATTTCACTTTTTATTGTTAGGACGAAACCGAATGAATAAATTTAAATTTAACTACATAATGCCGTAGTGTGAAATGGTAATTTTGAAGAATAATAAAATTTAAATTCTTCTGCAGTGTATACGCTGCACTGTACAATACAATTACATTTTTGAGATCTGAAATTTAATTTTTTTATTTACTATGCCTAACCCTTTAATTAAAAAAAGTATTCACCATTTTATAGCAGGCACTTATCAGAATTTGATAAAAGAAACTTGATTCTACAGTGGCACCGAGAATCACTTTTTCGCATTGATTGTAAGCGAATTAAATATATAATAATTATTTTCTTTTTAGTAATTTTTTATTATTCAAGCAAACCAAATAGAAGTCGTTAAATTAAAAAAAAACCTTAATTATTAAGAGATCCAAATACAATATCTTATTTTGACAGAAAAAAGCTTTTAAAAAATATTACTTTGTCAATTTTCTACTAATAGTCAATAGCAAAAAGTACTCACTAAAAAGCTGCTTTGTTTAAAATATGAAAATTCTTGAATGCCTGTGAATTCTTTACTTCCATTTGGATATAAAAAATACTGAATCGAAAATAATTATACTAGTAAAAATAACATAAAAATTTACATTTTCTAAATATTTTCAAAGTGGGACGCTGAAATTAATTAAAATAACACTAAAAGAAACATCTAAGAGAAAGAACACAAATAATAAATATGAAATCCTAAAGCTGACATCTTAATTAAAGTCAATTACTCTATGAGTATTCGTTTATACTTCGCATGTCAATCTAAAAATAAGTAACTCTTCACCTCAAAAATATTTAAAATTTATTTTGAAACATAATTCCATTTGCAATGGCGCAGATTAATGTCTAAACGACAAAATATTATTGGTTCAATATATATCAGAAAGTAAGGTAACGTTGATCATAAATTTAGAAGTTAGAAGTTAATGTTTTTAAATAAACTACAAAGGCGCTGATGGCTAAGGAGTTATTCATAGATTTGACATGTGCGATTGTTTTGTTTTTCAGCGATGTTGAAATAACTGTACACGCTATTGGCCGTGACAAAATGAATTTAATTATGAGCTGCTAATGAGACAGTCTGTCTTAGATAATTTATAAAGTTCATATTCATAATGCTCATTTACATCATCATAACTTGTATGTTTTCATGATAATTATAGTTGCAGATGTCGGACGTCAATTTGTATTCTAAATTTTTTCGTGTCGTTCCGAAATAAGGTTAGATTATATTTTTAAATTAAAAGGAAAAAGAATAGAATTAATCATAATGAAATATGACACTTTACTGCAATTATTTTAAATCCCTAGTGAATATATACTAAATAAATTTACAGTTTTCTTCTCAATAAAGATTGATCAGAAAACACAAAAGATGTTCATACATACAAAATTACTATTTTCGATACATTAGTTTTTTCACCTTTACCTTTACTTTGTATAACTTCTAACAAGCAGTTCGGCAACACGTGGAGTGCCTTTCTGGTCACTTCTTCAATAATGAAATACCACTTTCTAACCATCTGCTTTGTTCAGTTTATAATACTGCGAAACAATCTTCCTAACTTATCTTACGAATATTTAATAGGATTCATATGGGGTAATTATAAAGGCGCATGAAGTTGTCTTATGACATTAAATATTGATTACTCCTTCACACGTTTCATTGTATGTTTGAAGATATCGTCTTGCTGAAATATAAAAGACTCTTTGACACTAACTTTCTAAAAGCTGGTATGTAAATTTACTCGCAAAATATTCAAATACGCATGCTGGTTCATAATTCTATACATCTATAAACACTATATTACCTATACTTGCAGTGATTATTCACCCTACAGAAAATTTTTCCGCCACTATGTATTATTAAAGCACATACAATATCTGTGTTTCAAGTTTTTTCTTGCTCGAAACTATTACTCTTCCATTTAATGTAAAACCATTAAATTTGGATTTATCGCCAAAAGTAACTCCTTCTCAAAATGAGAGTGGATTATTAATTTGGATTTTGAGAATTTGGTGCACAGCATTCTATTTTTCTTGCTGAAGTACTGCAACTGGGAATCGTTCATGGAAACCTTATTATTACGACATTTTTAACTATTTTTGGAATAACTTCGATTCACAATCATTGTCTAACATTTTAATCAACACTGGAGTACGGATTCGGGAGTTTCTCGATTGTTTGAAATTTCATGCTTGTTCTTGCAATGGCTTGCCTGTGAACTATATTTACTTTTCTGGACCTTCCCGAAGGCGGCCTATAGTAAATTGTTTGTAGATGATCTCTAGTATACATTCTACCGTGGCATATGACAGTTTGTGCTATTTTTCTGAACGATTTACATGGTTGTCTTCAAGTAAAGCAGCTTTTCCTCAGTTTCGTAACTGATAACTTCCTATGTTGAAATTATCACCTATGGAAACTTTTCTTTGTACTTCTCTCAAATTAATTTTGTATATGTCACGGCAGAAAATTTTTTTTTGTTAAAGTCATGTTTTCATTTACTTATTACAATATCTCTTGTAGTAATATGTCTAACGCAAATGTTTTAGTTGTTTCTTAAATTAGAATTGTCAACTGAAAAGGTTGTCTTATATACGGAGACTTTTTATTTTATGAGATTTTTACATCGGTTATAAAAATATCATAATTTATATTTATTATAAGCTATTTGCGTGAAGTTACACTGCAAACAGTTGTTTCTGAATTCTTTACTTAGCAAATATAAGATATTAAGAAAATCGGGGAAAACGAAATGCTAAACTGACCAATTTCTGGAATCGTTGCTTTATATTAAAGACATAATATATATTATTCAATTCCAATTTGTGTTATGTCGTCGCAGGAGCTCGAATAAGTGAATAAACCACCCGACTATTACTCCAAATTTCAAGACAACTTCATCCATGCCCGTCGTTCTCTCTGATATTACATTATGTACGTGCAATTTTACCCCCTAAATATTACAGTGTTACAGAGAGTACGTATTCCGGGCGCCGGTTGTGAAAACATTATAGCAGTAACTTCTTAACACCGGCACGGCGGGTATAACTGAAACGTTATCGCGTAATTCCGGGTACGCTTTCTGCAAAGTATTTTGCGCAAGAGAATGTAAGAAAACTTGAGGATAATTGAAGCACACTTGGCAGTAGTTAATTGTGCTTATTGAACAGGAGAATACTTGGTAGAGAAATGCTCCAATGAACACATAAAATGTAAGCAAAATATTTACGTACACGAGAGAGTTGAAAATTTTTTTTATAAAGTAATAATTTAAAAGTAAGTGTAGCAGACAAAAATTTTGGAATGAAATTGGTGTAGAATAGAATTTAATAGAATTGTAAACAAAAATCAATTGATTTATTTAGAAATTAATAAATTACAAAGAAAGTCCTAGTGTGTGTAATTTATAAAGGAATAGAAATTATTTATTTATTTATTCATTAGTAATTATCGTATTTTTAATAACAGACATAGTAAATATTGTTGTTTTTCATCCTAATAAAATATAGGTATATATCCCTAATATATTAGCTTTTATAATTTGTTGGTTTCGGTAAAATGATTTATGTAATAGATTTATTAGAAAGTGATGTTATATTTTTTAAATAAAATTAGTGGAAATCATATATTTACTAAAAATATTAATCTCTGATATATTGCTCATATTTTGCATGATCCGCTAAATAATCAATTAATATCCTATTTTAAAAAATTGCTGCTTTTTGGATGTGGTAACACTTTCCCGTCTAGTCCTTTCAAATTTCTTTAAGTATGTTAGAGCTATAATATTGAAAAAGAAATTATTTTCTGTTGTCTAAAACTAGTCGTTGTTCTTGGTTTCTCGCATGCAAATTTATTAGTTTCTGACAATACATAACAGAATTAATGATCTCAACCATTTGTGAAAGTTAATAATATATGAAATCTCGTTTATCCCACCAAATAGTAGAATTCTCTTCTTTTTATGCAAAATTGGTTTCGCAGTGGTTGAAGCTATTTGCCTGAACTGTTTATAAAAGAGTGCATGTAAAGTATTACTCTAGTCTATCCATTTTTGTTTCTTAAACTATCTAAAATACGAAGAAATTTCAATCCATTTTATCAAGATGCTTTCATTAAATTCATACCACATCCACTTATTTCGAAAGAAATGGCAATATATTCAAAAATTTTCGATGTGATCGATACACGGAACATTTCTCCAAGCACAGGTGATTTGATTGAATAAGGATTTCCTTACAATTTTGGTCACAAAACGTTCAAACTTTCAAAGGCCACTTGAAATGAGGTTCACTATCCACCAAACTGAATTCGCCTTTTTCGAACTTCGTGAAACATGTATTTTTGCGTATATTGCAGATAGTATACGAGCAGGTAATTTGGATCCCAATTCTAGAATTTCTTAGAAACATACTAAGGATTTAATACCCATTTTGATGAATTGAAAACATTTTCGGCACACCAAAAATTGGTTTTTGTATAGTTTTTTGACAGTCAACAGCATGAAAGTATAAAAAGTAAATTATATAAGAATACAACAGACAGACATAGCATATACGCACATGGACCAAATCAACAATCACATAAATTAATAAGTTCAACAATTATTCTTTCGAATCTGACTAATTACCAGGTGTACCGGAAAGTCATTACCGGTTTCTCTAACAGATGTCGCTAGGCTTAAATATGCAATGTTATGATTTGACACATATGTCATTTTTTTCTACTGACATTAAGCTTCATTGCCATACATGTTATATTTAGCGAAAGTAACACTGTCATAGATTTATACCTCTTTGAAAATGTTTCGTGCCTGAAACAATGCATTTGCGGCACGCATTACTTTTCTTATTTAATCAAAAAAAAAAAGCCGGTGAAAGTCATCGTTTGCTGGTAGAAATTTACGGTGAGCATGCTCTAACCATAAAAACACGTGGGGCGTGCTTTCGACAATTCAAAAGTGGTGATTTCGATGTGCAAGACAAAAAAACGTTCTACTAAGTTAGAAAATGCGAAACTGGTGTAGTTATTGGATGAAGACCCAACCCAAATTAAAAAAAAAATTGGCAGAAGCGTTAAATGTGGCCCAAGAAACGATTAGCGACCGATTACGAGCAATGGGAAAAATCTGGTAACGGGTGAAGAAAAACGGATTTATTTCGAAACCCTAAGCGCAAAAAACATGGTTATCACCTGACGAAGCCGACCCATCGACTCCAAAGCGTTTTGGTCACAAGACAATGCTGTGTGTTTGGTGGGACTAGGGTGGCGCTGCTACTGACAACAAATTATCAATTTGAACCATGTATTGATAGAAAAGCGTCCAGAATGGTCCCGAAGACACAGTAAAGTGATTTTACAGCACGATAACGCGGCGTCTCATACAGCAAAACCGGTCAAGGAAGCGCTGAAAGCACTTGGATAGGACATAATATCGCACCCGCCATACTTTCCAGACCTTAGCACGTCCGACTATAACCTTTTCCCATCAATGGGGCACGCGCTTGAATTTGTTAATAGCTGGGAATGTGGTGAAAAAAGCTATACTTCCATCTCGCGAATAGAAATAAAACTATCTTAGCGAAGACAAGGTGTAGTTGCTTTATTTGTGCTTATACCGCTAAACTATACGTTTTCTTCTCTAGGATAAATTTTATTTCTATTCATGAGATGGAAGTAAAGCTTTTTCATTGCTTTCGCTGTAACGTTATGATACGATTACCTGCAGAAGAACAACTAATTGATGAGATCACAGGTTAATTGAAGAGCATTTAATATGCGAAACCCGCTCCAATCAGGATCCTGTCAATAATATTCTTATTCTACTAATTAGTTTATATATTAACATCATTAGGCCGTGTTTTAGTGTTTGACAAGAATAACCAACTATACGTTTCCTTTTCTTTTAAGTTAACAGCTTATTTTGTGTATAAAGTTTCGATGTAATTTGATTCATCACAGTGTACACATTTAAATTAAGAAGAGCTTATTAGAAAACTTAAATGTACAGAAATATTTTTAATAAAATCCAAATTTTGTTATTTTTTCATGCTCGTCTCCATGAACAAAGAACATTTACCAAGATTTAAAATATCGAAATGGAATCCTAAACTTATATTTTAAAACATTTCTGGAATAATTTTCCCGAACTTCACTCTACAATTGATGTTAATACTTATTATTTTTAGTGGAGGAAGCAAAGTTGTTAGTAATAAAATAAATTAATGATGCTCTCTTAATAATCATAAGTAAAAATTACATATGTAGTTTATAATATTTTCACAAGGATTTTTATAATTTAAAATATTAAAAGATAACGTGAATAATAAACCTTTTTGTAATAAACGGCGTGACCACAAAATTTCATTTCAGTCTATATATTTGGGTAAAATTTACTGGCAACCCTAAATAAGCCATAGAAGCAAATTAGCAAGATTTAATGAAGATGTAATTAATTAAGCTAATGTTAAATATTATAATCTCGATATTAATACGTGAGGATATATTAGCTCAACCAACGTCCGTTGATAACCAGCAGAGAGCGAATGCTCCCAAACGTAATCTCGTTTTCGGCGTTATATAAATTGAATTTTCTATTCTGCTGACTAGCCCCTATTTGGTTATTTCTTTGCATGTATAATGCGATAGAAAATTAAATCCGAGCAACTCAGTTTCATATAATATTAGAAAGTGAAATTGAACATTATGTATTTATTTAATGAAATGCTTTATTTTCACATGTTCAACCATAATTCCGAATTTTGTTAGAATTAACAATTACGTTATGATCTTCCAATTTTAACAGTACTACCGACATATCTTTGAAACGGATGAATTTATTTTAATTGCTATTTTATTAGTGTATTGTATAAGATCTGAAAATTATTTACTCTGTATTCAGCTAGATTATGTTTCTTCTACACATAATTAGTGTCTCTTTGCTAGATTATTTTATGTTCAAATAAAGTTCTATGTTAATCTATCTTCTATTGTGAATAGCGCCTTTTCATTCCTATATTAGTTTCAGTCGGCAATATGGTTCTCAGTTAATGATTTTCACTTTTGCTTACATATATTTTCCTAGTAAGCCAAGTTCAGTGTAAAGTATTCGAAGAAAGTTATTCATGACGATATCCGATTTCCTTTATATATCATTAACATTAAGAATAAAATAATTGAGTACACCAGTGCACAGGTAATAAAAGAGTCCATAGTTGTATTTTCGATAACAAAAATTTGAAAGTGCCTTTCATACTCTTTCAAACAGAAGTAATTAACGTCAACGATTTAGTCTTGATATTTTACAGCAGTTATTTATTTATTTTAAATATTTTATTAGTTTGTTTAAAGCTAACCGTCATTTTTCGATTCTTTTCAATTTCTATTTCGAAATAGTAATAATAATATCCAATATATTACTCAATATCCTTTCCACAATGCACTTAAAGTTTGAAAAGGGACACAGTTTATACTGCAAAAAGGTTGCGAAAAAAGACCTTTCTAAATCAAGGAAGCAAAGAGAGGTTGCGTGATCTAATGATTCTAGGCGGATGATTGTTTTCTCGGATTAAAAAAAATTGTAGTGTTCAAAAAGAAATCGGATTTTTATTTAGTTTAAAGACGCACAGGATGTAGCAAAATATAAAAGACAGTGGAAGATTATCTGTTCATATCTAAGGATGTATTAGCGCTGATAAATTACGGATCTTAGAAACAAAACCGTTGTTGGTCGCTTAACTAATAAAAGATATTCCGAATGTTATACTGCTGTCTGTACATAACAGTTTTTACGACACTTTTACATTTTAACATGCAAAGTTAAATTTTTATATTGCTTATTACATCAAATATAAAAAGAAACAATATATATTTCCAATATTGTCTGGTTCTGATTAGATAACCACCGTATCAGTGTTTTGTCTTGGCCTGCAAAAAGCTCAGATCTTCATTCAGTGGAAGATGTTTGAGGATGTGCGAAAAAATGTGTTTCTAGAAATTTTGGTCACAAATAAGAAACAAATATTTCAAGAAATAATAAAAAAAATGGCGAATATATATTGTATATATAAGGTTTTCTTGTAAATTGCAGTAACTGTTTTCTGCTGCAAAAATTTTTGTCGGAAACTGTCTCAGAATTTCCCTTTTCCCAATCCTCGTTCAAATTATAAATAGTACTTATTTGCAATTTGTTTATTTTATTATGTTATAAAATTATTGATTTGAATTTGACAAGAACATGACATAAATAGATTGAATATTAAGGTTACTTGCAATGCTAAATTTTCGCCAATGCAAAGCCTTTTTTAAAAGAGCGTCTCGATTTTTTTATATTCAATTGTCCATAATTATTTATGAGAAGTATAGGGCCATATATTACGTACTACATAGTATATATTACACTGATAAAATATATTAATTATATATACTTTCAGTACAGAAATCGGGAGAAAAAGTAAAGGAAACAGCAACGTGCATCTGCATTACGTAATCAAACACCTGACGGCTTGTACAAGAAATAAAAGCGCAAAAACGACGGAACACTGTTGCAAGCGGTGGAAAACTTTATACTATGGCTTTACAATTTTAATTAAAAGTTTAAAATTAACGAAATATCATTCAGGAAATTTTACGTAGCCCATTTTTCGTAGCTACATAAGGCCGTTGAAAATGTTAAGTGCTTTTCAACTACATTGGACTGGAATTATTAAAAGTCGTTCGTAACGATCTAAAATTCAGGGATTACCAGAGAAAGCAATTAGCGAGTGTCTAACTAGTGAAGTACTTGGCACCTTTTACGGTAATGTTCCTGGACAATAACTATTTACATAGCTTTGATAAGTATCTAGTTGACATAATCGCAACAACAGAATAATTAAGTAACAAGATAGATACTGAGGATACTCATTACTAAATATTACTGCCGGATACACAAAGAAAAGCAAGCGAATGTATATAGGGCCAATTTCATATCAAATTTTTAATTTAATTTCATTTTATTTATGATTAAATATAAGATGGTACAAAACAACTGTATTTTTATTCACTCGAATTAGCCAAAAAGAGAATATATGGCTGCTGTTGCCGTGTTCGAAATTGTATTCCCTGGCACCGCACATCGCCATTTATATGAGAATATCCTTGTTTCAAGAAAGTAAATCTGAATTGACCAAGGTGTCTAGTAAAGTTTAGCAGTGATTGCTCGACCCTCCACAATGAATTTGGAATAAACCAGTCTCGTAATTTAATCAGCTTTAGAATTGGAATTACAAATGGGAGCCACTGATCGTAATGGAATCCAAAGGGAGTATTACAAAGAAATATAAATAAGGTATATCACAAAATTAATTAGTAACAAATTAAATTGTAATGTACAGTATATCACTAAAGTATTTGGATACTAGATATATTTGCTAAAATACAAATAAATATTTACCACATTACGCGTTTGCTTGAATGCTTTTTATTAATTGCTCTTATATAATTTTAAAGTTTCTTTTACTTTTATTATTTCTTTAAAGGAAATTTTAAGGATGTAAATATTCTAGTGGTTAGCTTTTACTTTTATTATTTCTTTAAAGGAAATTTTAAGGATGTAAATATTCTAGAACTTTTTATATAACAAACAAATATAAGGTACACATTAAATATCCATATATAATTATCTTTTTATCTCTATATCTATTACAGCAAAGTCTTATTAATCGGAATCATCGATATTACGAATTGTTTGGTAATTCGAATCAGTTCACAAGGTCCATTATATACTTCGTATTACGAATTTTAGTAGATTTTGGTACTGCGATTCTTCGTTTTTGTACATACATCAAAATCTGAAGTGTTAGTATTGTATTAAAAAATTAAAATTAGCAAATACAAAAGAGTATATCTTTACCAATTCCAACTCAAAATTTCATTTAAAATGAATGAGACTGTATCTTCAGGGGTGAACTTGATTAAAATTAACACAGTTCTGGCTAAAATTATATCAATTTTCTGAGACCTACTTGAAGAATAGCAATTTATCTCAAACATTTTTTCTCTGTACATATTTCATATTAGTGTGTGCAAATGTAAATATTGTGCTTTTCCTATTCGTTACAATCATGACTCTAAAGACAAACCTGTTATGTTATCTACAAAAGATAAATAAGCAACTTTAGACCCATATCAGGAACAAAAAAAGTTGAGGTAACTAGTTTAAGTTATTACGGAACATAATATGCATATAGCTGTATGCTCGTATGTATGTATTTAGCTTTATTGGATATACGAATACACCAAAAAATCGAAAAATACTTAGAAATGTAGAATATCCAGAAATGGAAGCACAGTTGTTCGCTTGCTCTGTTAGAATATGGAATAGATATTCAAATATCATCAGAAATACTACAGTCAAAAAAAATCTTGTTACATAAAAAACATTACAGGAAGAAAATTTTGTTCCAAGTAGAAGGTGGCTTATTAACTACAAAAAATGACATGTTATTAGAGATCCTGCAATATGTGGTGAAAAAATGTCCAATAATGAAAGTTACGTTCAACCTCTCATTTTGTTTTTGAGCAATAAAATTGAGGAATTTAAAGCCAAGCCAAACATAATACGAACGGATGTGGTCTCTTTTGGAAGATTCTTTCAAGAAGAACATTTCAGTTCATATCACTGGAAAGGCTGCCCAAGATAAAGAGATTAGTAAAAAAGACAGAAAAAATTTTATGGATCGCTGAAATGTTGATGGGCCACACAAATTAAAAATTCTTGCCATCGAAAACTCGCGAAACATTAGAGTATTGGTTTATACATTCGTTTGTCCCACAAGTTGAAACCTGCTTTGGGGAGTACAATTTGGAAGAAAAACTTTTAACTGTCGATATTGTTTCCGACAATGGAAATGAAGAATAAAGGGGAATAGAATGGAATTCTTTCCTATAATGTATTTACTCTCTTTGTATCAAAAAGTAAAAACGTTTAATCAATTTTATTGATTAAACGTTTTTACTGAAAAAGCTTGTTAGTTACACGAATGAACGAATAAAGAAAATTAACGATTTTTCAGTCAAGAAAAAACTAAATTTGCGAGATGCCATTTGCATAGTGCTAGGAAGAAAGCTAACCATCAAGTACTTAAGAACTGCTGGAAAAAATCATGACAGACTGAAGAAGAGAGTCTGGTTTTGATGTAAATGACATGCCTCTTAGTCATTTCAAAGAGAGACAGTTCATTGGGGCAATGAAGATATTGGGAGTAGTGTGTTAAATGAAAATGAAATTAATGAATGGATCGATGGAATATGGAATTGGTAAATTCTGCACATTAATATATGTGTCCATTGGGCAAATTAAAATAATGCAAGCACTTAAAAAGAGTAAACGAGACTGCTTTTCAAGAGGGAGAAGAAAATATACACCAAACCTCAATTACATACTTTCTTAAAAGTATTTAATACATACAAATCCACATGTAGGTACGTACATGTATATACACTACCGGTCATATTTATTTGCCCACCCTTGGTTTTAGCCAAAATTATTAAACTATCAAATGTTTACTGAAAATTTATTTATTGTACCAATACAATAGTGTAAAATAAACATAAAATAGTTACATTTTTCTTATATAAAAACTTGATCATTAATTATTATTAAATTTAGCTCTCATCAATGTGCCCACCTTTATTTTTGATAATTGCGGCATATAACCGCGGCATCCTTTCAATTAATTTTTGCAGTGTATCTTCTGTAATTTGTGCCCAGGCTTCTTGAAGTTGTTCCCACAGTACAGTGGTGGATGATAGAGCACGTTCTTGAACCTTCCGGTCCAATTCTTCCCAAAGAAGCTCTATTGGGTTCAGATCAGGACTTTGAGCTGGCCATACCATTATAGAGATTTGCCTTTGCTCTTTTAGTTGACGCAAGTAATCGCCACACAATCTAGAAGTGTGTGTTTCGGATCGTTGTCCTGTTGAAATACAAAGTTTTCGCCAAGAATCCTTAGTCCTGAAGGAACAGCGTTATTTTCTAAAATTTCCTTGTAGCCTTCTTTTCTTAGGATTCCCTCAATTTTAACGAGATCGCCTACAGATCTTCCACCAAAACACCCCCAAATCATTACTGAACCTCCTCCATGTTTTACGGTAGGCGCAATATATTCTGGCAGTACTCTTTCTCCTGCGGATCTTCTTACGAATATTCGCCTTTTACTACCGAAAATTATTCCACTGATCAATCGTCCAATTCTTATGTTCTTTAGCCCAATTTAGTCGTTTTATCTTGTTTTGTTTTCGTAGTAGTGGTTTTCGCATAGCAATTCTGCCGTATAAACCCGCTTGCCTTAACCTTCTCTGTACCGTGGACACACTAATTGGTTTAGCACGCGCTCTATTCATTTCAGCAGCAATTTCTGGTGCTGTTTTTCATCTATCGCGTCTACTTATCCGTATTAGATACCGGTCATCTGCAGATGTCGTCGCTTTGCGTCGTCCAGATCTTCTTTTGTTGGAAAATGTACTACTTTCTTCAAATTTTTTAATGTTATAATCAACGGTTCTGCGATTTAATCGTAATTCTTTTGCAATTTCGCGATTACTTTTACCCGTACGATGATAAGCAATTATCATAGCACGCACTTCAACAGATAATTCCTTCATCTTCGGCATTGCATTAAAATATTCACAATAAATCTCTATTTCACTGTCTTCGCAACAAAAGATGAACGATGACTGACATAAAATTTATTTTCCTTTTTGAATAACACATCCTAATATTGAAATTAGTTAGTACAATAACACAATATTGGTAATATCTTTCGGAAATGCAGGTAAAACTGTTAATACTGTAGGGGTTAGCCTATATAATATTTATGGTATTTTTCAATTTATGACACCTTTACGATATATCATAAACAATTTAAGATTTTCGTATAAATTCATATGGAATTACTTCCACTAATAATATTGTTGAATAATTATAATACAGATTTTTCGAAAGATAATCCGTGTTTCAGCAAATACATAAAATTGGGGTGGACAAATAAATATGACCGGTAGTGTACATATGTACGTATAAAGTATACATAATAGGTCTTTTTAAATTAAATCACTTTGCTTTTATATTTATAGCAATAAATATGTAATCAAATTAAGTATTTGGCATTATTGAAGTATAATAATAATAAATAAATATTTTTACCAAAATGCAGTAATTCGGATTAAAAAGATATTTGTTTTTTCTTATAAGAATAAATAGAACTATTTGGGATAGTGCTAGTAGTAATTTTAAGTAAAACTGTTTTTGAATACTTTGAGATATAAAAGTAAATTTAGCATAGTATAGAAAAACAAAACAGTTATTTTCTATATTCAACATTTTATATGCACATAAAAACTATGACACAAATATTTTACAGATTACGTTTGGCAAATATGCACATATTAACTCGAATGTATGTATTTATACAGTTATTACTATATTGGAGGACACCTGCTACAGTAAAAAAACATTACACATGAGCTCTCGTTTATGAATAATGAAAATGTCAAAAGTGTTTGTATATTGTATATATTATTAAGTGTTATGTGAAAACACATTTCACTACAAAAATTTTAAAATCAATATCTTTAAATCTTTCTTTAATATAATTTTATAAGTACGAAAATTACAAATACTAGTATAATTCTTTAAGTCTCTTGTTTTATTTTTTCTCTAGTACGAGGGAGCGTTTTCATATTCGCGGAATGGGGGACAAGGGGTGGAAATAAAAAAACCAAATTATTTTTCTTTTCAATATATTCACCTGCAAGACGGATATATTTTTCACATCTTTCAATTAATTTATTTATACCCTCATAAAAAAATGATTTCTCTTTATCTGCAAAATACGCCGGAACTGCCTCCTTGACTTCATCATCATATTTTCCGGTTATAGCACTCTTTATCTTTATAATCAGGTAATAATCACTCGGGGCCAGGTCTGGGCTGTAGTTTGGGTGATTCACTTTAAATTTCGAAGCCCACCTTATGCAGGCCACTGCATGCGGCTCTTGTGGACGGGGGCGTAATGATAAACCCAAGCAGAACAATTCCACTCAATACACCATCCTTGTCTTCATTACAGATACCCAAAAATGCACGCGAACACTCTACGCGCTGTTGTTTTTGCGGCGGCGTGAGCATTCTCGGCACCCATCTTGCGCTGACCTTAGACATGCCGAGATGATCGTGTAGGATTTTAAAAATTGTTGTATCGGATACTCCAACCATTTCTGCGAGTTGTTTCTTCTTTAGTCGAGCATCGTCGAGTACAATTTGTTCAACTTTTTGGATAAGTGCTGGCGTGGTCACCACAATGCTCCTGCCCGGCCTCGGGTCGTCTTCAAGGGATTCCCTTCCTGGTTTAAATAAACTATGCCACTTGTACACCATGGTTTTTCCTGGACAAGAGTCGCCGTAAACCAATGACATCTCATTCATTATGGTCGCGACTGATTTTCCTTGCCTGGTAAGGAACTTTATAACGGCACGATATTCGATTTTTTCCATATTTCACTTTTCACTCCTGATTATGTTACTTGGTTGACGATAGCTCAAAGACTAACTGTCTAATAACAATGAAACTTCGTATTTATACTAATTATGAGTCGCTGCACAGGCCACGCCCCCAATGCGCCTACTCACCCCTCTACAACCCGCTCATTTCGCGAATATAAAAACGCTCCCTCGTATAACTTTTATCAATATTTACAATAATGATGAGTTCACAGAGTGAATAAAGAAGCCCGTCATATCTGAAATTAAATAATGATATTGTAATGAATCTGAACTCTCGCAAGTTTTCATTTAGTGTACGTTACAAAAATTGTTGAACATACTTGAAAAATCAGGCACTAATTAAATAATATTAAGAATACAGAATTAACACTACATCAAGAAGAGAAGAAATTAAAGCAAAAGGGTATCAATTTATCACATGAAAGCATACGTATTCATCTACGCGCTCATAATATAAAATGGAAAAGTACATTAAGAAAACTAACATAACTGTGACAATGTAATTTTTACTGACGGAGCTTCATTTTGTGAGAATAATACTATAAATCTTAGTCGACTCCAAGTAATAAAATTAAAGTGACACATTTGGGTGATTATCATTCGCTCAAAAATGGTTTGAAATAAACAACAAAGGTCTACAATTAAAGTCTTTTTCTGTTGATTGTAATCTGACGTCTGTTTTAACTAATTTTGTCACGACGATTTCAAATATCAAACCCACTTTCTCTTGTTACGTCAGATTTTCCCTTCTATGGTATTTTTTACGTTTTGCTCGTTTGAGTATCATTAATGTATGTAAAGGCTAAAATTGTTGGAATCGAAAAGCATTCCAAATACATTCAAGTCGTTAGTATAATGTCCATATAATTAACAACTCTGTCTTAATAATGCCTACTTAAATTTGCAAGTATTTCTAAATCAAAACCAAATACCTACATTAGGTGATTATCATTTACGACATTGTGGCAAGGGAAAACGCAAAAGAATAGTTTTTAGCGTTCCAATGATCTGGAGTGAACCGAAAAATCAAGTCGATGCTTGCTTGCTATTTTTGTTTAGTTCAGATTTCGACCAGTACCTCATTACAATGAAAGACCTGTGCTAGCTAAGATATTCTTTCACTAGAGGATGAGGACGATCAGGACCTATGCTAGACGTTCTTGAGGAGCAAGGTCTGGATGATAAAAACAATTCAATTATTAGTTGTGCACGAAGTGTGAAAGCTAAAAACCGTATCGATCTGTTCTCCTATGTGGAAAAAAAACTGCAATGGAAGCAACTGGCAAAAGTTAAACAAATACCTTGAAAAAAGTTTGTTTGTGTTTCGAAGATGTGACGCGATATTCGACAACAATGGCGAGTGAGCAAAACGAGATAATACTAATGCTGAAGTATTTTTAAAATTTTCTTTATAACAAATCGTTCTGAAATTATGCTGGTCCTTTTTAAGTTTATTAGACAGTAAATAAGATACGAAACAATATAAGCGCTAATAAAGTCTCAGCTATCACCTCGTTATATGATGCCTTATTAAGGAACAAAACAAAAAACGGTAATAATGTTGACAGTTATTTTTTGTAGCTCGACATGCATATTTAAAAATGTAATATTATGTAAGGGTACATCGATGGCTTGAGGTAAAGTGAAATATAGAGAAAGAGGTGATACAAACCATTTAGTATTAGCTTGTAAAAGAATTAGAAACAAAAATGATATTTGTATAAGGTGTTAATAAATATACTTAGGTGTAGTAACACCATTCATGTTAATAATATTTTCACAACGCAAAACTTTACGACTTTTCGCCTACTGTCCAGGTTTAAATTAGCCACCTGATTAAATCGCATGAAAATATGTGTTGAAAATTGAAAGAACTTCTAGTGTTTAATTATTATAAGATTAAAAATGACAGAAGCCAGTTGTGTGGAAAAATTAAAATCGTCATTTGGTCAAACAAACAAATGTGTTTAAGAAAACCTGAACAACAACATAATAAAAAATAATTAAATATACTAATTTCACAAAATCTGACAAAATTACTTACATGCGTTAGCAGCCAATCTCATAACGTACACTTTCGTCATAAAGTTTGACAAAATATGTATATGATTTTTTGGTTCGTGAAGTATACATGAAGTGATTTTTCTAAAAAAAAAAGTAAACGGATAGAATTAGAACTAGTAATCAATAATGTAAGCATTTTCGTGATAACTTCTACTGTTCGGAAGCTCGAAAATTCCACTTTCTCAAAATTAGCTACATTCCCCGCAAAAAATGTTCCAAATACATTTTACTCGCCTTTGTATTAGTATAATGTTTTCCATTAAGTGAATTTTGAAAACGCGAAATAGTAAAACATCTCAACCCAGTTAAAGCAGATTTTACCGTGTTGCAAGGTAATATAAGGCCGCGCATTGTTATACTGGAAGACAATGCCTTTTTTGTTTAATTCCTTACGGGATTTACTTGAGATTCACTTAAGAAGCACATCCTATCAATCGCAAAATATGATCTTCCTTGGGTAACAATTAGGAGATGTTAATGGTGGATCGTTTTTCAAACTCAACGATCTTCAGCCTTTAATATTATTATAAGCAGTCCATTCGTCTGTAGTAATCATTTACTATACGTTTGGGCATTACATATTAAAACGTGATCCATTAAATTATTTTCTGTCAAAGTGGTAGAATTCAAACATGGATTCGGTTTTGCTTTCACAAATGGTCAAACACAGTATTGCTCTAATATTTGTCATTATATTTGAATGATGGTCGTTTTTAACTAAGCTTTTCTTTGATCTTCATCATGCACAGAATTTTCGAAGCAGAAATTATCAGCTCTAAATTTGGAAAAGCACTAGCGAATGGTTGATTCTGCAGCGATACTATCGCCATAAATATCACATATGTAGTCCTCCGACTGGATGGCATTTTGCCTTTCTTTTTCTAACAAAATAGCATTCAATGCTGAAAATGCGCTTTATTTTCTACCATTACGAAAATTACGCAGAACTAATCAATATGAAAGATATATTTACACAGTACATTGACGCTTATTAAACTGTCAATTATTGGATAATCTAAGGGAAAGTTATATTCCTAAATGTTGTAACATGTAATACGATTAAAATAAAATTTTTAAACAGCACATATTTAATGATATGTAAAGGAAAATTTTTAGTTAGCTAGTGCTGGAAATAGCTAATGCCGGAAACTAACAGGGAACTGATACGTTTGGATCTTCACGAACACTTTAATGTACAGATCCAATATTTTCTTCGCTCCTTGCTGTTCTTTGTATCACTGTCACGACGATAATGAACTGAATGAATTCGAATTTTTGGGCAAGACGTTTAGTTGTTCTTCAACTTGGCCGATTACTAATGCGAATTTTGATAAAATATCTCAATAATTTGTAAACATTGTTGAAGCGTGTATCGTTCCATGATGAAATGTTAGGCACAGATAAGCACAAATGTTAAAAGAAGAAACTCGATAGAATACTCAATTTACAAATGCATCGTCTCAACGACCCCCTTATTTTATGTAAAATCGCCAAGTGTCCGAAGGACATGACAAAAGATAATTAGTACAACATCGTTTTACAGTTTTATTTCTTGGACTAATCAGTCTTGATAAAGGTTCCGTATCTATAACTTTTTTATTTCCTTTTGTCATTTTATTTGCATGCTGTATAATAAATAAGTCTATAACAAAAATTAATTTGTCTATCATAATTTAACCATCATGATGTCCGTCCTATTTATTTAGAAGATTATTTTCTATTTCTTAATGCGTTATAAATATATCTGTATTTTTGTTCTACTGTTTAACAAAATAATTCCTTATCAGTTATCATATTCTGTCGGACTTATTTATTCGTATAAGGGCATTAGCGATAAAGTTATGGTTTTTGCTACAAAACATTACCATTTACAAGTAATAATTTTGTTTGCAGATATTATCTATTACTACTTTTAAACCTTGTGGAAATAAAATACTTATCGATAGAACTAAAGTCTTTATGCATTTATAAAGCCAGAAAAAAATAAAAAGGAAGTGTAAAAATACATATTAATGGACACTGAAGAGATGATTTTCTATACCACGACACTGAATTCAATATATTACAAAAGTTATATAATACAAGATGTGATATATTGATTATGAGCTTTTTCTGGGCATCATATTCTTTGTATCTAACTTAAAAAATATTTTTTTTCAATACCAATGTAATACGGTAGACATACAAAAAAATTCGTCAATCGTTCATCGTGGTTACTAGAAAGATGAAATCGATACATATTTTTGGTATGTGCAGAAGAAAAAGTCCGATAACATTTTTTATTTCATATTTTACGTGACATCCCTTATCGTTTCAGATCTACTTCTCCGCAGTGAATAACATTCGACTTAACTTAAAAACATTCTATTCGATATTCCAAGCACGACATTTACGACTTCTGTGGCATATTAGCCACTCCCGTCGGCTGCCTAATTTCTGCTTCTAACACTTAACTGAATAAGTGTCTCCAAAGGACGTCTCAGTTCGGTACAAATTCTAACACCGGGAGCTGTTTTCCACTCAACCGCTTCCCTTAAAAGTCAATTTATCTTCTAAAAGAAAACACCTCCTTTCAGTTTATGCGCGTCAAGTCTTGCACTTACCATTCAATTTAACTTTAGACGCTATCATCGATTGGATGGCATTCGTTGGCATTATGAAACTTTACAAATATATCAATTTGTATACTCTTTTATAGTTTTGTGATGTTCGAGTATATTAAAGTAAATGGACGAAAAGAGATAGATAATAAATACAAACTTTTAAAATGTGAACTCTAAAATTTCATTAAGTTTATGTTTGACTTTTGTGATGCGGTGATCAATATTACGAACAAAACTGTAGAAATGTGAGTGTAAGTTATTATATTGCGGATACTTTCATAAATGTTGTGCAAGGATAAAATAAAATATGAAATTGCGAATCTTCTTTTGCATTTACATTGAATACAGCAAGTACGATATTATTTTTAAAATTTATTTGGGCCGTATCTTTAATATACGACAAAACATAAATAGTAAGGTTTTGAATTTATTGCCAACTGATTTAGAAAACAGATTTTATAATTTACCATCGACTGAAATTATTAATATCTACTTCCAACAAGGTGGCATCCCACTTCGTAATCAACAAATATTTAAATAATCGGTTTCCAAATTCGTAGATTGGTAATCCAGAACACATATTATAGTTACTTAGATCTTCTGATTTAACGTCTTTGTATTTTTTTGTTAGGGTTTATGTGCAAATATTTGATAATGTTGAAAATATTCGTGTATTTATTCTTCCACACAAGGACAGAATTATGTTTAGAAGGAAATGGTCAATTGTTTTAACATCTTTTATAATTCTTTTCATGTTTTACAGACTATTGTTAGTCTTTTACAAAATACATTTTGCAAATTACGTTGGATACTGTGGTTAGATGAATAATCAAAAAGGCAACAGAAATCCTTACCCCAATATTTTAATTCAATTAAGGTTGTTTGCCTGTGCATTGAGTACAATGTTTCGCAGTTTTGTGTTCTATATAATTCCAAAGAGGAGAAAAAAAAACGTCCAAATATTTCGAAGTCTACTTGATGTATTTCAAAAAAACTTAATTTGAAACAAAAAAGCAGAGAGTGCAAAAAATCTAAGTCGATATTTAAATTCTGTATAAAGGACGACAAAAAAGTTATTACATGTAAATTTGGAAATTGAAAAATATCTTATAATTTCACTAAATTCGAGGAATAATTTATCTAATTTAATCAAAACCATATACCAGGTGTACCGGAAAGGTATTATCGGTTTTTCTAACAGATGTCGCTATAATTAAGTATGTAATATTATGATTTGTGTGTAATTGATGTTTAATATCTACAATAAAACATAAAACTGGAGGTGTATTCATTTAGTTATTTACCTTGAATGAATGAAAACAACATAGCAATCGCAAGTGCGATTATAATGCATACAAGAAAGGTAAGGTAACTAAAGATCGACTACCTATGTTTTGTTTTAAGAATCTTTAAAGGAATGTAGTACATCCACAACTTGACTATAATCAAATTGGGTTCAACATAAGAAAAGTAAATATAATTTTCGATTAGCTTTAATGTTTATGATATAGAAAATGCATGTGAAATGTTCGAAGTAATTAAGATTTAAGTGTTCCCAAATTCTTAATACATACCAGGTGTACATTATTAACGTTTTTTCTAACAGGCATTTAAGTATGCAATGCTTGATTTGACACATATGTTATTTTATCAACATGAAGCCTCAAAGTCATACATGTTATAAAAGTAACAATGTCGCTGAAAATGTCATTTCGTGCCTGAAAATGTGCATTTGCGGCAACTTACAAAGGAAAAAAGCCGCTGAAAGTCATCGTCTGCTAGGAGAAACTTACAATGAGCACGCTCCAATCATAAAAACAGGTGAGGCGAGTTTCAAAAAATTCAAAAGTGGTGATTCCGATGTGCAAGACAAAAAAACGTTCTGGTAGACCGAAAATTGGAATACAAACTCAAAAACAATTGGCAGAAGCGTTAAATGTGGGCCAAGAAACGATTAGCGACCGATTACGAGCAATGGGAAAAATCCAAAATATGGGAAGATAGGTGTCACATCAATTGAATGAAATGAATGGAATATTAAAAAATTGTCTGAAATGCTGCTTCAAAGGAATGATCGGAAGCCATTTTTGTATCGAATAGTGACGGGTGATGAAAAATGGTTTTATTCCGAAAATACTAAGGACAAAAAATCAGGGTTATCACCTGGCAAAGCCGGTCCATCGACTCCAAGGCCAAATCGTTTTGGTCGCAAAACAATGCTCTGTGTTTGGTGGGACCAAAGTGGCATGGTGCATTACGAACCGTTGAAACCTAGTGAAACAGTTACCACTAATCGCTATGGACAACAAATTATCAATTTGAACCATTCATTGATAGAAAAACGTCCAGAATGGGGCCGAAGACACGGTAATGTAATTTTACAGCACGGTAACGCGCCGTCTCATACAGCAAAACCGGTCAAAGCACTGAAAGCACATATGCATAGGACATAGTATCGCACCCGCCATACTCTCCAGATCTTGCCCCGTCCGACTACCACCTTTTCACATCAATGGGATACGCGCTTGCAGAGCAGTACTTCGCCAATTTCGAAGAAGTTATAAAATGGCTCGGTAAATGGTTTTGCTCAAAGGACAAATAATTTCTTTGGGATGGCATCCATAAATTACCTGAAAGATGCGCAAGATGTCTAGTATCAAATGGCCAATTAATACATTTTTCCATTTTCTTCAAAATTATGTAGTTTTTTTTACGAAAAAACCGGTGATGACTTTCCGGTACACATGGTACAAATATAAGCAAAATTCCAATATTGGAAATGTGTTCTGGGGCATGTTGTATAAGTTAATACTATTAATACATAGTACTACTAATCAGGAATCTATTAGAATCGTTATACTTTAGCCATCTTTTATGATTTAATGTTAATATTTATGTTAGGATTTATAGTTTGCTACAACCATTTCTGTGCTTAGCATATAAATCTAAACTAGGAATTAATGTTTTGTAAATATTAGAACATATTTTCCCTAAATTTTTTTTTACGTAAGATACTACACAAGCTTTTACAACACTTGCAATTGCACCTGTAGTCATCTACAATGTGTTATTCTTATGTAGCTATTATTCAAACGTAAATATGGATATTTTATAAAACTGATCGAAAGTGCTAATGCTTAACGCGTTAATCTGTGTTGCTTATATCTTTCATTTATTGAATAATATTAATCTTAATTTTTAGAAATACAAAGCACACAGGAAGCAACAATATACACATATTTTTACAGAAAGTGCCATTGTTAGTCTAAATATAATATGCACAATCGATGAGAAGTAAAAAATATTGTTCTATTAGTTGTACTGCGACCTACTTAACCTACGAGTCAAACTGTTGGTATTGAAAGCAGTTATATAATGCTAATACCTAAAAATATCTCGACAGCCAGGAAAGTTCGCTGGTAGTTTTAAATATTATATTACAAATGAAATACGATACATGCTTTTAGATTTGAGAAATCTCTGACAGCTTGACGCTGTTATCTAATACGAAACATTTTATAATGAAACAAATTAAAAAATGTACACATGTGAAAGCGAAGAAAAAACTACTGATCTTACTGCATTGTAACATAGTAGTTAAATGTGTTATTTTATTCGCAGAAAGACTAATATTAAAAAAAAGGAAATAATCAAATTATAAATAAATAAACATTATATCGTACCGGAGAATAAATCGGGAACTACATTTATATGTTACAAAAAGGCACATATGTAAGTTTGTTTTGTAATTCATTCCGGACATGATTTCAGAACGTTCTTATAGTGGTTCATTGTGCTTTTGTGTAGGCGAATGTGAGAAGTTCATATCAACCAAATATAATTATCTTGATAATACATTGCAAAATAAATTTATCTACCTCGCTCAAGTATATAATATAAATCCAATCCTTCTTGAAATATTCACTTGTATATGTACTATAATATATAGTACTATGCACATGTAGTAGGGCCATAACTTTGTTACACACATAAGTAAAATGGAAAACTACAATATTATTTAACAAAATATTAACGATTGACTTACTTATATGTCTATGTACAACAGACTAAAATAATATTGTTATTCAAAATGACTATTTTACAAGTCTCGACTTGCACCGAACAGACATCAAACGCATCTCGTATATTGGAAAATTAGCCACCGGGTAGGTGGCTAATATCTTGGCTGCTGGTTTCGGAAGAGATTATGGTTAAGTTCGTGACGCCTTTCAGGATGGTTTGTTAGTAAATTTTAGCTGATGCTTTAACGCCTTTCTAATAAAAATAAAGATCGGTGACTTCATCATAGGATGGCTAATGCTGACTGGTGAGCTGGTTCCACTTTTGACACCAATTGGGAAGCTTCACTAGATGACCGGAGACTTTACATGAAAATGTTATCGTTAGTAATCAGGATATTTCTGTGTCGGTCATCCACGTACTTCGCCAATAGTCGTTTAGATTTTTCTACTGTTGCTTTTAAGAGATGCGAAAGCTTCAAAACCCTGTTTAATATATGACTCATTGCTTTTTGAGTCATATTTATATTGCTAGCCATTTTTTGTTTGCCGAGCGGATTTGAAGCTTTAATAGCATTCGAATTGTTAGCAACTTTTGATGCTTCCAGTTCCCTCAAATAATTCAATACATCTATACACAAACCTTGTCCTAACCTGGAGTAGACTAAGCACTTTAAAGATGTTTTCTTTCTTTATTTTACTTATAAAACACAATAACAATGACACGGTTTTCGTTATCTGACCTTTGAAAAGAGAACGTTCCCCCCGTTCCTAGAAAGACGAAAACAAAGCTGCGTTTCTTTTAAAAACTCTTTAAACTGTACATTTTATAAAATAAACTTGTCAATAATAGATATTGATATAGAAAAATCGTAATGATATATGTATAACATATATTAGCATTTCTTGAAATATGAATATATCACTTTTGTGTATAAGTACTACGTGCGTATAAACATAAGCCACATACATATATTTAACACATTCGGTATTGTACATCTATTACATTTGTCAAAACACGAGCGTGGATTCTGCAAAACACGTCCGCATTTCTTGTCGACTATAGTTGTATACACATACAGGGAAAGAAACGATATATACTTTTTCGGTAAAATAATCACGTATACAGTATGTCGCTGGATCAATGAATTGTTACTGCGAAAGGATTTTATGAAAACATTAAATTGATATACACTGCATGATATTGTAAAAAAAGACATAAGAAAGCATGAGTAACTATAAAAGATTTATTGGACTTCCAATAATGTTATATTATGCTTTAATGTGATTCACTTGTATCACGGTTATGTATTGAAAGTACCAAATGCAAGCCCTTATATCATAATCAACAATTAAATTTATTTTTATTTTTCAATATAATTCCCCAACACCTTAATGCATGAATTACCTCTCAAAATTAACGTTTCAATATACTGTAAAAAATAGCTTTTCTTTTTGCTTCCCCCATGAAAAATTTTTTTAAACTAAGGGCTAGATCGTAATTACTAGAGGGCTAGGTTCGGGCTATGGGTTGAGTGATTGATTTCTTTGTGACCACAACCTCGCGCAGCAAGCCTTGCAAACACGCGCTATGTGAACCGGAGCGTTGTTGCGAAGAAACAACACAACAGCGGTCAGTCCCGGTTCGTTTCTTTAATTGCTTTCATTAAATTATGCGTAGGTACATAACATGCCGTGCTTATGGTTTCACCGTTTTTCATGTAGCAAAATTCCTTTTTGCGTTTCAAAACACTGTGGCCATGACTTTTCAGGCAGACGGAGTGACTTTGAATTTCTTTGGGGGCCTGTACCTTTCCTATGCCACTGGATGGACTCCTGCACTACATGGAGTCCCGATGACGAACTCATGTTTCATTTCCAGAAACAATTCGTTTGAAATTACTTGATGAATGTTCATCACGGAGCTCTAAAAGTCTACAGCACTCAATACTTATTTGTTTCTGCGGTGTCGTAAGCATTCGTGGCACCCATTTTGCATTGCTTTTTGGAAGGTTAAGGTCATGAAGAAAATGTGTATGGTACCAACGGATAGGTTAGTCACCTCTGTTAAAATTCTAAGCTTTATACAGACATATTCCAGCGCAAGTTTCTCAACACTTTTCACATTTTTTCGTAGCGACAGTAACGGCGAGGATCATCTTCAATGCTCTTTCAGCCGCCTTTAAATTCATTTTACCACTTTGGAACTGTAGATAACGAAAGTGAAGAATGTTAAACGGCCGAAATCTCTTCGTAAATGATTTTTTTTTGACATTTTCCTTGCTTTGTAAGAAATTTAATCACAGTGCGCTGTTCGATTTTTTTCAACATCGTCATATCAGCCATTCTAATCTTCGTTGCTTAAGAATTCCTAGCGAACTAGTGGAGACAACTATATGAAATTTTATTATTTATACCCTCGATAAACATGATTATCTAATGAACAGATTATAGTAAATCACCCCGATACCGAGAATACATTGAATGTCCCTGGTATTTGGATTTTCTATAATCAATTGTGAACACTAAACAACTAAATCGAAGAATTACACACTTGTAGTGCGACTTTAACCAACATATTGAGTTTTCATTGTTTCCACATGCATTTTACTATTTATATGGATTTATATTTTATCATGGAATATTAGGTGGAACGCAAAATTACCTATACATTTTAATAGTTTATTTGCAGCAGTCATATTTTCAGTTACTGTATTTTTTTTTAAATTGCAACATTTCTTGGAAAGTAACTATTACGGTAGCTATTAAAAAAAACTATTTATGGTTATTTTTTTCATCATCTTTTCAATACTTCATATGAAATATGTTTCCATTAAATTAGACAAACGAAAATTATATAATACTTGGGTACTCACTAAAAGTTATACTCCCTCTTAAAGGAACTAGACCACACTTTAAAATATAAATTCTTTGTAGAAAGGTTTAAAATTAAAAAAATCTTAATTAATTCACTGATTCCGATAAACTTATCTAAAACAGATACTCTTGTAACAAGTACAAGATTATGCTATGTAACTTTTAATCAGCTTTCGGAAGTATTAAATAAAACGAATCGACAGTGTTTACTAAAGCAAATATTCTCAACCCAACATCTACAGAAATTTAATTAACATTTGAAATGAATCTTCATATTTGACTTCCACTTTCTCAAATATATACTAATTAAATTTTAGTTTAAGTAGATAAACTAAGAAATTTTTTAGAATCTAATCGTAATATGCGTAAAAATTTTAAAATTTCAGTAAAATGTTACTATCACATTATAACATTTCCCATACGCAGCAGCACTACTGAAGTTTTGGAACAAATTGTCTTAGAAAAACTGCAAGAAAATTGAAAGTTTGGTGATTGTCCCGCATAATTTCTTTTTCGCGTTACTTCTATTTACGTTACGAAAGTAAGACTAAGGGAAGATTTCTTTTTAGAATGATATTGTAGGTTACAAACAGAAAGAAGGAAACGAAAGAAGTGAACTATCTAAAAATAATTTTGAGTAATTATTATCCTTGCAATACAATATTTTAAATTGTTATGTATATGTAATTTAATTACTCAAATTATGTATCCAATATAGGATACAAAAATAGATGTCTACTCTTTTGTGCTTAAAGATTCTAAAAATATAATCTATATTAAACACTATAAACCTTTAAGGAATAATAAAAGGCTCGATTTATTTGTACATTATCTAGGCAGGTTTCGAAACTAAATCATAGTTAGTTTACTGTATTACGCAGCAATCGATATATATATATATATATACATACACTACCGTTCATCCATATTTTATAAAACTATTTATACAACAAAGCTTCTAGGAAATTAATTCTTGCAAAATTGAGTAAGTATAGGTATATAAATTACTTTATTACCTGCAATAAACCAAAATTGGTTATTGCCACTAGATGAGGATTGGTGCATTAAAAGCTTTTCTTGTAATTGCCTTTCTGTTAAACATACTTTTAGTAGTTTAATTACCTTGGACAAGTTTCAGGTTAGATTATTGAAATTACCCTCAGTTACGTTCCTGTATTCGTTGTGATATATTTATATGCGACTACTGCTGTTAACACTGTCAAACATGCCGAAACGAAAAGAGTATAGAAACGCATGCTCTTATAATTGCGCACCATCAAGCTGACAAAACCAGCCGGCAAATTGCGCAACAATTAAAATCAAATAATACTACCGTAGACTATATCGTCAAAAAATACTGAGAAAGTAGCAGTGTTCTGAATAAATCACGAAGTGGGAGATCCAAAGCGACAACTTCTGCTGAACATCGTGCAATAGTGATAACTAGCAAAAGAAATTGATAGAAAACAGTCTCAGAAATCCCTGCTGAAATCAATGCAGGCCGTCGAAAGTCGATAAACTAGTCAAACGTGGCTTGTACAAAGCAGATTTGTACGGACGAATTGCGATAAAAAAACCGTTATTGCGCATACAGAATAAATCAAATTGCTTAAACTGGGCTCGTGAACACCAGCATGGGATAGTTAAACAGTAGAATAAAGTCTTACGGACCGATGAGTCTAAGTTCGAGATTTTCGGTTCAAGAAGACTGTGTTTTCGTTCAGAAATTTACAGGTGAGCGTGCTACAGAAAAATGTATTGTTCTACGGTTAAACATGGCTGTGGTGGTCTGGGGTTGTTTTGGTGGTACGGTCGTGGATGATATTGTAAAGATCGAGGGAATTTTAAAGAAAGAACAGCATCGAAACATTTTTGAGAACAATGGTTTCTGAATGTTGTATTACAACAAGAAAATGACCCGAAACACATCTAAACTATGCAAAGACTATTTGCAATACTTGGAAGCAGACGAATCCATCAAAGTTATGGAGTGCCCCCCCCCAAAGCGCCGGCCGAAACTCCATAGTGTTATTGTGGGAGGTCCGGAAAGCAGTTCCAACATCGGAGGCTGATTTGTGAAAGTAGCTGAAAGAAGCATGGGTCTGGATAACACCAGATACTTTGACAAAACTAATTGCAATTGTATACTGCCGTCACAAGTTTAATAATGAATATTCAGCAAACATTGGACAACGATGATCTTTCGAACGTCACGATTTGCCACTGGGCTGACCCCTTCCTAGACTATTATTTAGTTTGTCGAAAAAGAAATAAAATTTTAAAATCAGACTCATATCCTGGACTATTTAAATCAAGTTGTTTAGTGCGAAACTCAAATAACTAACTGTAGAAGAAGAACTTCACAATGTTTTTGAGAATATGAAACGAAAAAATAATTTGTACTATTAATGTAATATTTATTATAAATTACGGTAAATAGTTTATATTTTTCAAATAAAATATAATTAATTAATTAAGTATCGTTTTTTTATATACTATGAAACTTTTATGTTTGACATGAAGGCTATGCGCGAATGAATATTCAAAAAATTTGGTATTAAATATAATAACTGCCATTGGCAATTATTACAATATTGCCAACTTATTTGAAAATTAGACTGGAAGTACAATATCATTCATTCTGGTACACTTTAGAATAACTTTATTAATATTTTATTTAAAATATTTGAAGTATTAATTTAGATTAAGTTCGTGAACGGTTTGTTTATCATTTCTACAACGTCTCAGCCAAGTTATACATCGCTATTTGTATGTCACATGTAGCTTCGCTACACACTTATAATAAAAATTGACGAAAACAATAAAAATAAAATAAATATGTACCTCTAATTTATTCCACAGCCTGCTAGAGGAATTACTGTCGCATACTATGTAATATAGCGACAATTCCATGAAATTTATGATTTGATGTTAGATTAGTTTCGTGAGCGCTATATACGATGTTATGTTATGCGCTATTTACTATGAAATAAACAATTATAGAAAAGTGACGAATTGTTGTACACAATTTAAAATTAGGAAAAAAATCACTAAATTCCACAAATCGTTAAAAGAAGACGTGTTACCATTTAGTGCTTTATTTAGAAATATGGAATTGTGCATGGAGTAGATAGTAGATAAGTGATTATTGCGAGAAATAAACACCAGTCCTCTTACTAGTGTTCCAAAACTTTTGCTTCTAATATTTAACCTTTAAGAAAAGAAGTTAATAACTAAAGCTGGCAGGAGTGTATTAAAGAAAAAAATAATTTTCATGGAGTTGTGGCAAACAACAAACAAACCATCAATACAGAGAATACATTGAAAAGATTTGGGAAGAATGTGCGTCAAGCTTATATAAGGTTTACTGTGAAAGAGCTCTATAAAAGCGTCACTAACGATGGTTCACAAAACTTAATGCTAGTGGTTTTAATCTTAACGATACTTCTAGGTCAGAGAGGCCAATTGAGAATCATCGTGGTTGATGTGACAAAATAAAGACGTTGATCAAGACAAACCACTTCATAAAACACACATTTGCAGAAATATTACATATCCATCATTCAAGTGTTTCACGAGCATATGAAAAAAATAGGATACGTTAGGAAGCTCAACATTTTGATTCCTCGAGAAGTCAAAGAAGTCCACTTGATGGCGTGCATAAAAATCTGCGATGTGCTTCTTAAACGTTAAATGATAAATTCAGTTGTGTATATTCAATAACTAATCAAATCGAACAAAGTATTTAAAAAGCTCAACCAAAACTAGCAAATTATTCGGATATTATGTTCCACCACAAGGATAGAAGATTACACATACACACATCGTTGATCATTCGATAAAAGTTATTGGATTTACTTGGAATGTGTTGTCACGTCCACCATATACTTCTGGTTTCTTATTATCAGATTACCATTTATTGAAAACTATTTTGAATGATAAAACTTTTTAAAGAGATATGACATAATGATAGCAAGATGATATTGTTCAAAATGAGCAGGGTCTTGCTAAATAATAATGCTTCTTTCCATAAAAAAAAATGCTTTTTATTTTCTTAAATAAATTCGCAATTACTTAACTCAATATAATAATATGAAAACATATTTTTAAATTATTTATAAAGCACTTTTCGTTGATATTAAGTTAAAAATAATATATTATTAATGTCAACGAACTTCTGTTAATGTCTTGGAAAGAAAAATGTGTAGGAGGTATTGTTGAATGTTAAAGTTTCTCGCTTTTCGATTTCAAAATTACTTTACGTCAAAGGGACATCTAAAGTTATCTCCGACGTTATATATATATATACACCTAAGAATTAATTTAAAAATAATATAAAAAAAATTTTTCGGACGTCGTTATTAATTACTTAAAAGATATGAATTTCATATTGTACGACGTTATCAATTCAAATTATTATCATTCATAAGTTACTAATATACATTTAAGTATTTATAAACTCACCCTACGTTTAATCTTAAATATTCCCGGATCCATGATAGAAGGATTTCCGGTTATAACGGGATGTTGTTCCTTACAGACAGACTATCATCACTGGTTCGGGGTTGTTGGACTATCATCCTCTGCGGCGACCTACACACAGACAGAACAACCACACGTGAGCCTCTTGAATCTGGTGAACTCTTGTTAAGTCTTTGTAGGTGATGTGCATGTTGTTTGTCTGTATGCAGGTCGCGCAGTAGGCGAACATAGCATTTGTCTGTGTTGTTTCTGTGGAGTTTTTATATACAGTATATTACCTCTAGTGTAATGATCGCATCTGTCTGTGTAACATTTTATTTAGGAAATGGTTCTTGAATAATATTGTAATTTGTCAATATGAAAGCAGATTTTTAATTTGGTATATGTATACGGTTTCATAAGTATGTGTTCATTTGATTTTGTGTATCAGTGAGGAATGTATATGTTAGTAAAAGGCAGTTAATAAATAGGCAGAGTTTAGCGGAAAAGCATAAACTTAAAAACATTATAAGTACATATTAAAAATTCACTTTTGTTATTAAAGACAAAGCAATGTTTATTTAGAACACAGATTTCGTATATAATTTTCTGCGAAAATATAATTATTTTCTTAAAAGAAAATTCCTATGTCAATTTTTTTTAGCGTCTACATTTATCTTTCAAGTATCTTTTTTTATAAACCTAATATTTTGTATAGCCTTAACATATAAATTCTTTAATATGAAATGAAAAATTAGTTTTAACAATGATCATTCGCTGGAAGATGAAATTGTTGTAAATTATGTAAATATTTATGTTATTTACATATATGATGTCTAATGGAAGCATACAAAATAAACTTTTTAGAGAAATGTGTTCCATATTAATAACACCACTTGGTGAAGCTGAATTTAACTGTATATTTAATAGTTGACACATATTATAAACAGTTCATTTTTTGAATAATTATTAGTTGCAGTTCCTATGCTTTTCTGCGTAAATTTGAATGTGTTCGAATACTTAATATAATCACGGTTGATATATAATCCCTTTCCACATTAATTTTCGTTTGCGTTTTGGCTTTGAATGGTACAGCACTGTTAATTATCCTCTGATGATGACAACTTAGTTGTCGAAATGCGTATACAGAACACGAAAATTAATTTGGAAAGGGATTATATATCAACCTTCAGTGATTAAGTTAATCAACCACAGGATCCATCAAAATTACCTATTTAATATAACTCAAATTTTAACGCATAAATATATTTAATTATTATATTAATTAAAAGGTAACCAATGCAATCCTTTACCAGAATGTAGTTTTTAATCCTGAATACGTCTTTTGTAAACTAAGTTGCCGTCATCATCAATAGAACAAAGTTACGCCACTTGCGGACAGTTTACACAAGCGGAGTACATCACTATAACAGCAGCATTATGTTATAGTATCCAGGATTAAAAACTATACTGTACCTTAATTAGATATATTTAATATTAATTTAAAATGTTGTTCTGGGGTAATATTTAAGAAAACTTCATTTCATATTTAATTTCAATGAAATTTATAATTTTGATAAAGATTTTATTTTCTTTAATCCTTTGATGTTATATAAAATGCACATCAGTACCAAATTCAGTAACCAACCATTTCTGTCAGTAAATAGAGAAGTAACACCCAAACCAATTTTAAAAACTGAAAGAGAAGGAAGTGACAATATCATTAATATTTTTTCTATAATCTGGAATTTATAAAATATTGTATAATTATATTTACTTAATATTACCACTTATTGGCTTTCTAGACAACTAATATTATTTTGAATACATGATAGTTATATATTGGGTCTGGGAAAAAGTTCGTGGCGTTTTTTCAGTAAAATTCAACTGGTCCCCGCATGGCGTGTGGACGAATTCATTTAAACCGAATATGCTCCATTATTATCGACAATGTTTCGCCATTTTTTTGGTAGATCCATGATCCCATCGGTGAAAAACTTCTGTGGTTCCTGGTCGAAAAACTGAATCAAGTAGTTTTCACAGGCTTCTTTTGAAACCAACTTAATTCCATTGAGAGAGTTCTGCAGAGATCGAAACAGATGATAGTCAGAGGGTGCTATATCCGGACTGTAAGGTGGGTGCATCAAAACTTCCCAACCAAACTCTCTCAATTTTTGACGGGTCATCAAAGAAGTGTGTGGTCGGGCGTTGTCATGATGGAAGACAACACCTTTCCCATTAATCAATTCGGGCCGTTTTCTTTCAATCGCCTGGCGTAATCTCTCTAGTTGTGCACAGTAGAGTTATCAATCGTCTGACCAGTTGGAAGTAGCTCGTAGTGGACGATTCCCCTCCAGTCCCACCATACACACAGCATCACTTTTTTTGGCGTCAATGTTGGCTTAGCGAACGCTTGTGACGGCTCACCATCCTTTATCCACGATCTTTTACGCTTCCGATTATCGTACGTAATCCATTTTTCATCTCCGGTTATTAAACGTTTCAGAAACGGCTCGATTTCATTCCGTTTCAGCAGCGCATCGCAGATGTTAATTCGGTCCAATTTTTCACGCTCAACTCATGAGGAACCCATACGTCAAGCTTTTTTTTGTAACCAGCTTTGTGTAAATGGTTCAAAACAGTTTTGTGGTCAATGCCTAGCTCCATGCCAATATCGACACTGCTGATATGCTTATCTTGTTGGACTTTTTCAAGAATTTCATCAGATTTTTCAGTGATTGGACGACCGGAGCGTGACTCATCTTTCACATTGAAATTTCCAGAACGAAAGCGAGCGAACCATTTCCGCGCAACAGATTTCGAAAAGTACCTTCACCGTACACAGCACAAATTTTATCACAAGCCTGCGCAGCGTTCTTCCCCTTATCATAATAATATTGCAGAATATAGCGAAATTTCTCATTATTCTTCTCCATTTTCAAGTGCGAATAACTTTCCAACCACTGCACCGATTACAATGTTTCTACGCTCAAACTAACGTTCGGAAGGTCATCTAAAAAACGAGCCATCGGTGGTGTCGCTGTGACTTGTTGTTCTTTAGTTATCGGCAACCAATGCCATCTATCGGGAAAAACGCCACGAACTTTTTCCCAGACCCAATATTTCAATGAGATTTAATGATATAAGGGATTTCGTAATTTAACTAAAAATACTAAATATGAAAATGCGAAGATCGATTTTTTATATTAAAATAACTTTGGCGGCGTTTTTGTATTGATTTATTTAATTTCATTTCAAATTTGAAATAAATCTAATTGTATCAATCATGAGTGTGAAATGTTTCGTGGCTTTATAACTTACTTTATTGCTGTAGTAGAATATTTCTTCCTCAACATTTAAAACTGACTGAAATGGATGCCCATTTCGAAAAACTATTAACACATTGATCTGTTAAGTTATAGCCTCGTGCACATAATGGAAAAATTAGTTTTGCAATTGTAAAATGAATGACATTCCTACATTATATATTATATGTACGTCCTCTTATGAGAGTGCATAAGTCCGTGGAGGAAGTAATGTCTCTTCCTGATCACGGTTTAATGTCAAAGGTACTTTCTTTGGCGAATCCGTTCGTTTTCAAATATGTTAGATCTTTACATTAGTTGCCATTATTCGACGATGTATGAACGCCACTTATAAGTTAATATTGATATTTGGACATAATCAAGGGAGAGATTTCTTATTCCACAAACAGCATTGTCAAAAACGAAGACAGATTGACATGAAGATAAAAGAATTATATGGGCTTATCGGAAGAAGGCTTAAGCTACCATTAGAAAGCGAAACTCACTTATACCATACAAAACCATTATCAAACCAATCTTGCGCTGCGGTAAAAAGCTATGGAGATGTGCTAGTAAATCCAATGTAGCCAGTTGAAAATATTGCGGATGATATCTGACGCATCTTACTAAATATCAGACTAAAATGTTCATGAAGACATCAGTGCTATTCGTCAAAGATGCGAAAAAAAAGTAGTATAAGCATCATGACAAGATGGAAAGTCATCGTAATAAGTTTCTGCACCTTCAGAACCACCATGCAAGACTAAAAAGAAGGGTCAAACTCATCACTGGCAGAGACTCTATCTTGGTATTATGAGAGAGGATAGCTCTTAAGTCAACTCATTAGTCCACAGAATTATTGTAATTTAGACTGCTAATTGTATAACAAAAACTTTATTTTTTCTTATTGTATTTTTTTAAAAAAAATATTGATAATTAACGTACGTTAAAACAGCAATGTCAGTTTTCTAGTGATACCTATTCAAAAATTACAGGAAATTCATTCGCATTGCAAAATAAGGTTACTTTCACTTTTTCCCACGTAATTCAAAATTATAACGAACGCGTATATTTTATATGCTGGCTACATTGCGAAATACCTGCATATACATGTAATATCTTCTCCCATGCTTATATTATTTTGGAGATGGTATAGCTTTAATATACGTACTCTGATTAAACTTTATTTTATTATTTCTATAAATAATATTCCTCTAGATCGCTTTTAGAGTTTTAACTCAAAAAGATTTCGATTGCGAGTGTCGCTTTTAGAATTACATACAATATCCTTTAAAGAAAACTTGGAAGTATTACAAGAGTCTATCGGTGACTAACGGTAGATAGGGGTTATGTGGGTCGAAAATGCGATGAAGAATCACTTAAATGTTAATGGGTGCCATGGGAAATTCAAATAAACCTTCAGTCGTTACATATATTCGTGACAAAAAGCAATAATCATATCGTGGCATCACCATTTTAGAGACTATTCATAATATTGAAAATAATGGTATTCTAAATAATTTAGGAATATTATATTTAAAAAAAGAAAAACGTTTGCTTTGCATTACAGCAATGTCTGATGAAATTTATAATAGTCATTATGTCCTTGCCAGTAAGAGGCGTTGCCTAATAAAATTAAATGTAATCCCAATATATATACATATATATATATATATATATATATATATATATATATATATATATATATATATATATATATTAATTGATTTTATAATTTCAACCACGCTAACGAGCATTTAATCTAAAACAATCTATTTTTTTTTAAATAACAGAAAAATTTAGTTCACTGATCTGAAAGTTTTAATAGTACAATATTTTGATCAAATAAAAACAAAAGAGTGATATATTCAAATAAGATCGACAGGTATTTTCTGCAATACTATATCAAAATGTTAATTAATTATACAAGTAGTTATGTTTATTAGAGAAAAAGAGGTGTATTAACTAAAATTCACTACATTCAAAAGGACTGTTTTAGCATAATAGCTTGTTCATCACAATAGTGATTAATTTTGATAATTAGGAATTTTCTCGCATCACACAGTCTTCCCCATTGCAGTTCTTCCATGACCCGTACTACAAAGAATATTACTGCTTCCTTCTACAAAGAAGTTTACAGTCCATTTAAATATACATTTTTAACTGAAATTTTTTTATGTACGTATGTATTTTAATCGCTTCTAACTTTTTAATAATGGAAAATTAGAATCAAAATTAAATTAAGGCAAAATATTTTTTCAAGTTTGTACCTGTAATTGTTCGTAATTGGATTAGCTTCAGTATAAATGGTATACAAAATATTGCAATTTCAAACGTTTCATAAGAGAGAAACTACTTGTATCAGTTAGTGTACATACACTAACGCACAAGTATGTAAAAATGTGTTTATGTACCTTTATGTATTTGGCTCATGTGTCTTGTTGAAGAAGAAGAACAAATTTTGTTTTTGTTTTCGCAATTAATTAAAGATGTGGCTCGTTATTTTTGCATTGCCCCTCTTTAAAATACTTCTTTCTATCACTTGAATCCATGAGTTTTGGAGAAATACTGATTGTACTTGATACTGCTATTCATTTCAAGTGTCATGAACAATTTTTACATACTTAAATTTGTGAAATCTTTGTTAAATGGGGATTTTATTTTGATATTTTCCTAGTTAAACGGCCCTCAAACATATAAGGGTAAATTAATAATTACCCACACTAGAAATAAAGACACAAATTTTTCAAAAAAAAAAGTATTTTATTTTTTCAACATAATCTCCTTTAACAAAGGTACACTTTTCCCAAACTCTACCATATCTTTAACTCTTCAAAAATATACGATTTGTCAAACTTTTCAAAATAAGCTTCTATCTCAGCAATGATCTCTTCGTTTGAACTGAATCTTTTCCCTGCGCGTTCTTTCTTTAAAAAGTCAACCAGAATTATTCCCTTAGAATCCCAAGGGACAATAGTCATAACCCTTCTGGCCAATAAGGCCACCATTATCCCATCCGGAGCAAATTCGCCCGGAAAGTCCATTATTTTGACTGCAGTAAGGGGTCCAGGTTGCTTCAACGACTACGATTCGATGAAGAAACTCTTACAGATTTCACTTGCAGAGATCCAAATATTGCTTCGAAACTGACAGCCGTATCTGCTTGTTGATCATTGCGAGGAATCGCGGCAGCCATCAAGCCGTCAGCCTTCTCACTAGTAACTATTGCTGTAGATTATTAATTGCCATTCCATACGATAAACCTATGGCCTCTGCTACTTCACGCACTTTCATTAGGTGATCAGCGAGAATTACCTCGTGAACTTTTTCAATGATATTATTAATAACCTCATTTCGGTGGCCTGGGCGCTCTTTGTCAAAAACCAATGCACGATCTAACGGTTGTCATATATAAATACATGTATATGGTGTAGAATCTGCACAGACAGCATGCAACTTCGCTTTAACTTCTTCGCAAGTTTTTTCATTCAAAAACAAATATACGTTTTATACAAATGCCTGAAATTTCGTACGGCGCCGTTTGAAAGATAGCACTACATGATACATCGTCAATAACGTCATCTGTCTTCAAATATTGGTATTTCTTGATTTATTCTCGTAAATGTGTACAAATATACACGTTATAATTTTATTTAAATTTAAATGAATTTATGTGATGACTAAAAGTAATTGAGTTAAATACAAAAAAGTTTTTATATGCCTATTTTACATTAGACCCAATTAATCCTCGTTTCGCGTGAACAATTCAACCGCAATGGCGGTTACCATCGGTTGATTGAAGTATTAATTCAGTTCAATAAAGTATTGAAGCATTTTTCTCGAATTTTCTAATATAATTGTTATATAATAAACATATTTATATATACAATATGTATAATAAAAAATAGGTCAGTATTTTTACCAAAAACCGCTAATAAAAATAGATATATTGTTATAAAGTAAGTTTTATATACCAACACGTTGTTATTTAATGTCTTCTAGTCTCCCTTATTTTTAAGAATAGTATCACAGTTGTTTCTCATATTTATAACTAAATTTTCCATTTAATTCGTTGGTAGTGAAGGTAATGTAATATTTTGTTTATATTGCTATATAATTTGGAAATTTTATATAGACGTTTTTCGGGAAGTTTTTGCTTAAAAGTCTAAACACTTTCAATTGAATAGGCGTCTGGGGTTTGCGGAGGCCAATAATTGATGCAATATTATCTACAGCCTTCCACTTCCGATTGTTGTCTTCGTATAGGATCCAATATATACTGTTATCTTTAAACCACGCTTTTACGGATCTTAGAAGTCCTTTTTGGTACAATGTTATTATTTGTTTTGCGTTTCTATCTTCAGTGATCAGGTCTAGAAAGATAATTCATTTGTAAACACAACGTCTGATCAATCTTTGTTTGAATTTTCTTGTGCCCAAATCGTGAACGCCAACTATCTTTCTCGGAGAGCAACGGTTTAATAATTGTGCTTCGATAAGCGATATCCTGTTCGCGTGATCTGTTTCTAATTGTAATTAAACCAATATTTGTGATCTTCTTGACTAGTTCAGGTTGTCCTTGACGAAGTGCTGCATTATGGCTTTCCTCGTGTTTTGGAAGGTTATTTTTCCCTTTGAGTTTACTGCCTAGCTGTAAATGCAATTATCATTTTAAAACCTTTACGGCACTCACGTAAAAACGATGCTTCGAAACGTTTTGTATATGCACTTATTTCAACAAAAATTATTATCTGCGTTACATACAACGAATAATTAAACTAACCATCCATATTAGAGGGAAGATATTTCTACCTAGTCCCTCAGTCTTATCCACATATTAACTTTTCCTTCGTGGGATATTGTCCTTCGTTTCGTATTATACAGATATAGTAATATAATAAACAATTAACTTTGCTACATAATATTGTAGCAAAACAAAAAAATGTGCTTGAGATATCCAAAAATTAGGTTTTCTTATTGGTTGCAGTGCCTATTAAAACTTTATAATTTCAGATATCGGCTGCATAAAGATCCAATGTTTAGGGCGTGGAAGAGGGTCAATAAAATATCATTAAGGGGATATTGAAGCATAAATTTTCGCGAAAGGCAATTCTAATTTGTCCGACAAACAAACGGAAAATTTATAAGTCGTAAATCATTTCTTAAGAGAGATTAATATTTTTCTTTCGGGAGGGTTTACAACTTTTTGCATAATGGGAATAAAAAGCTAAGATATTTGAACAGAATTGACATTAAATTTTAAATACTGTTATAGTATGGTGTAAGTCTATATCACCGCTGCTTAAAATAAAAAAACCAAACATATAGAAACTTAATATACAAAGAAATTTGACAATTCCACTATACAGGAGTGGAAGTACATATACCTAGTACAAACGTCATTATATCAAGCAATTCATAGAAGCATTGCAATTTAATTTCAATATTAATTCAAACATAATTTTTAAATGTATCTAAATCAATATCAATGATTAACGCTTTATTATTAGTTGTGAAGAAGTGGTCTTCTAGTTTACATACTTTTTGTGAAAGTAAACATACTTATTTGAGAAAATTTTTTTTTAATTTTAAAAACTATACATTGCGAATAGATATACTTGTCAACATAAAAGGTTTGATATTGTAAGTACTGAAATGGATTTATAGTATATTTTATAACGTTTTTTGTCGCCTTTTCTTATGAACTGTTTCAATTATTATTCAAAAAGACCTAAAATGACTTCTTTCTTCAATAATAAAAATAGAAATTTGCACTATAATGCAAAAATATTCAATTAAATACAAGAAAAAATACTTTCTGAAATATAATTGCAAAATTTCCTTTGAAAATCTCCATAAAAACATTTTCTAATTCCTTTTGTAATATTTATTTAATTTTAAGAATACTACCGCTGTTTTCATTTCTTAATTTAATTGAAAACGCCTTGAAATATCTCACGAAACTCATCACATTAATTATTTACATCATCAAATGTCCTAGGCGTATTCCTTTACGTTTTCATTTACATTATCTGAGTAATTTCTTTTTTCTTTTTTTGTTCAAGTCTCCACCACCGAATTCAATTTCCTCGGAGAGATGGTTTGATAATATAGAAAGAAGGAATTTACGTCTTTTATACAGACACATATTTGTTCAAATACTGTCAACGACTATTCGTTAAAAAGATAATTTCAAAATAGACACGAATAAGTAATATTAGACTTGACATTTTTAAAAGTCATACATAAATAGATTATAATATTAGAAAATTTTTAATTTATAAATTACATTGCATTACTATAAACGAAATAATTGTCAACGTGTAAACATTAATTATATGGGATTATTAAAAACGAATAGCAACATCTATATTTTGAAAAATAAGCTTAAGTTAAAGTAATAACTAATATACAAGTTAATAAAGTCCGATTTAATATAATTATGGAACAATTATGTGTTTTGATGTAACTAAACGGTCGTTGAATGTATTTTTTATTTATTATTTATTCAATGATTTTTATGACATTTCAATTTGAACAAATACTTGGTACTAACATAATTAACTGAAGGCTAATAAACACATGACTGCCACGAGCTTCGTTTACTGAAAACTCGTTAGGGTATCTGTGCTTTCTCGACTGTATGTAACTCACCTACTCGATGGTAAATCGAAAACGATAAAACAGAAAAAAAGTATGCTTTCATCTCTTGGACAGAAATGAAAACTATCAGAGGAGTGAACGTACAGTGAAGTGTACTATATCGTTTTAAATCATAAATAGCTAGAACATCTATTGCCAATGGGAACAGTGGCAGTACACATAATATATATGTATATATAAAATACGAGTATATACTGGTACTATATATATTATGTGTACTGCCACTATATATACATATGTGCGGCTATTGTCATACATTCACATGGTAATTAATGAAAGATTAGAGAAGAAAATTCTGACTACTACAGATTTTGTTCATTGAGAACTCGTTATGTAGTTTTCGTTTTGTCGACTGTATGTAATTCACTTAATCGTTGGTAAAATGAAAACAATAAAACGAGAAAATGGGAAAAATATACTTCCATCTCTCGGACAGATATGAAAACTAACCTGGAAGTGAAAGCTACATAGTAGCTTTAAATCGCAAATGGCTAAAACATAAATATTGTTAATTTGTTTGGTAAGGCACATAACAAAAACTTGCCAATACCTGGACCGTAAATTAAGCAACTGGCACTAGAAACTGTTCAAATTTACAACTGGTCAACTTTTATCTTCCAATGGGTGGTTGCGAAATATATTCATAAATCATCTTTAAAGCAATCTGTGAGGAATCAGCTGTCGTAAATATTACTGATATCCAAGCCTGGTAAAGAAAATTACCGTTTCGCATTCAGATTTTCATTGAGGAAGAGAATATTCCTTTAGCGCATTTGTTCCCAAAATGTAATAATATTCAGCGATCTGTAACAGTATGCATCGATGGATGATGGGAGTTCTAACAGAGAACTCAGTAGATTTGACTATCGATGGGAGAAAATAGTAGTTTTCGGTCTGATTTTGATAGTGAAAGTAAAAAAAATGAAAACATTGAATCTAATACATGGAGTTTGTATGAAATTTGTGGAAAGTTAAAAGATTTGGATAGGCACTTTTTGTATACTAATAATATTGAAGAGCCTACAAATATTTGCAAACTTGTAAAATGTGATTCTGACACAAAACAAAAAAGCTATGGAACAAACTTAATTACAGATTATTTTAAATTTTTTGTTTTGGCTATACACTGTATATATGTGTATGTATAACGAATATATATATATATATATATATATATATATATATATGTATATGTGTGTATATATATATTGTAAATAGCACATATTATATATTTTAAATTGTTTTTTATCAGGCTTCAATTTGAGACTCTTAAAATCGGGTACCTCCCTATAACGGTTTAGTTAGTAGCCAATAATACAGTTACCCTTTGTCTTTAATTCATTTGCCAAAGTTTTAATAGCATTTTGTTTTTTATATTATTTTTAATGTCACTGGAACTTTTCCATATTGACGGACAGTTTCCGAGTTACTATAAAAGTTTTTTTGATTCATTGTAACAACGTTAAAAACAAATGTAAGTAAATTAACAGTCAATGTATACTAATAAATACATAAGTAGACATAACTGACAATTACACAGTCGATACGTTATTAGAAATTTCGTTCGAATTATGGCAATTTGGACAGTTCAATTGATCTGCAGTTTCTATTAAATTAATATGGTAGTACCAGAGTTTGACATTTGCTAATTTCTGCACTTTTATGAAGACGGTTAGATAATTGTACTACCGATTGACATAACCAATCTGCACTATCCTTCTTCCTTAAGTTAATTGTGAAAGACATACTTAAGACTTAGGCATTGTATGCGAATGATAAAATACTTCTGGAATGTCAAATGCAAAACAAAGTTATATGATTCTCTCTCACTCTCTCACACATTGCGTAAATAAACCTCCTCTATATTAATTTAGCTTCGAACTTTCAGCAGACTTGCTCCTGATATCTCCAGAATATACTTCTTGTTTTGTGTCGGTGATATTCGTAGTTCTTTAACGTTTGCGAGACATTGCTCCGGGTTATGAACCAGGTAGTAAAGATAATGTTCGATAAAATCAATAGTAGCAGCATGTTTCGGTTACTATGTACACTTACGCGAGTTACACTCAGCAATTCTGATAGCGGTAATTATTGCCGCGAAACCTTACGACTAAATGTACCTTGTATGGTACTTTAAACAAACTGCTTTGATACGACTGCCAGTCCAAACTTTTGTTATGAAGGCTGTTGTAGGTATAAATGTAAAGTTAAATTATTATTAGAAAATACCTATTCCGATCAAGAAAAATTGTTAAATTTTTTTACAAAAATGATATATTCTTCACGTTACTTTATAAGTGCATCGTTAAAGAACGAGCAATTCTGTAGAATTCGGAAGAAATTTTTCCAAATCATTCAGTAATGATTCTTACAATAGTATTAGCGTTTATGTATTATTAATCTTAGCTGAAATTAAATACAGATGATACAAAAAATGGGAGTAAAATATCAATGATGTTTCGTAGTCATTGTGCAAATACATTTATGTTTATTCACAGGTAATTATTTGACATAGTTAACTTAATTATAAGAAACGATACGTTAATGGCTATCGAATTGTCGATAGTGATATATAAGTGTAATGTTATTTCAAACAAATTGTAAGAGAAATTAAAAATAATATTGTATTTAATTTTCAGTTAACAAGTTTTTTACTGTTTTGTTCAGATTAATTATCATATTAGTGACAGCCATGTAATTAGGAAAAGTTAACGCAGCTCCAATAAATCTAGGACATCTCTAATAATATTATTCAATTAATTTTTCCAAAAAACAGTGTTTTTACATTTATTATATTAATGCAAAATTAATTTTTTCTTTCCATACTGAATATAAAGTAAAAGAATAATTTATGCATATTTTGACTAATGGCTTATTATCAACAAGAATTAATTTAGGATTAAATTATTAGTTGGAATGGTGGTTATTTTTCAGAGCGTGTGTGTCTTGAAACCACACTTTCAATGTAAAACGTTTAAGTAAATTTGGTAAATTATATAAACTTAAAATGTGGAATAAGATATTTCGCTCAAGTTACTTAAAGAATTTACATTCGTAAGTAGATATTCGCCTGTTTGTATATGTACACGTCAACCTTCGTTGTTTGTGAAGCGATAGGTTTGCTCTAAGGAATTTCAATGCTAACTTACTAGAGTAGTTTACCTTAACAGTAGAAGCATGTAAATTTAAGATCATGAGCTTTTGTTTTTGTACAGTTCCAGTCCGTGTATTTAGGATTGTTTAGGAAAGACGACTGCTATCCGCAAGATGAGTTCTTATCTCTTTATACGTATGAATGTGTATAACACAAAACATATATTTTCGAATAACAAGATTACATGTATATCAAGTGCATAATCTTATTTTGTTAGCTTATATGCAGTTACAGTTAATGTTTGACATAAATACAATTCTGAGTGTATATCTGCTTACCTTTCAGTTACAATAACAATACTTAAATTACGTATGTTCACTTTAATGTTGAAATCAAAGAAATATATTCATAAACAAGTGAAGTAAACTGGTAAATATTTAAATTTATTGATATTCAGTTTGTAGGCTTGGAAAATAAAAAAATATTTAAAATTTTAACAGTACATATTGCACATAATAAATAATAACATTTAGGAAAAATATTAATGGATTTCTATGCTCGCTTTCTAATTAAAATTTGTTAATCAATGAACCGGAGAGAGGTTTTAACATGTTTAAAAAGTTTACATCTTCAAACTAATATATTTTAATTGTTTTATTAAAAGCATTTCTTGTGAATATTTTTTTATAAGAAAATAGTGAGTGGACAACATTAGAATCGACGCAAGTGATAGTCGCAAGAGAACGCAGGGGAGGAAAAAACAATGAAATCTCGATTGGTCCAATTTTTCTGTTGTGATTCATATTACATATAGCCAGGACATTATATTGTTGAAGAATTACATATGTAAGTATAACTTCGGCGATGGTTGCGAAGTCTAACTTTCTCTAATTATAATAGGATCGCCACTTGCATTTTACGTACAGTAGTCATGCAGTCATTTATAACTTCGACCACGATTTAATATCAAAATGGCCGTAACAATGGAAAGTTGCTAATTGGAACTCTTTGATCTAGGTGGCTTTTGGCTAATTCGTGTGGAATTCTTTGGAAAGTGTAACTATCGTTCCGTTTGTAGATTTTGAAATAAAAAGACTTGGAACACGCCTTATCAACTTTCATTTCTGGTCCAACTTTTCTACTGTGTTGCGTGATGTACATGGTCCAGCATTGTTTTCTTGAAAAGTATTACATTTTTCTGATGGACCGGTGTGGGTTCGTGTTATTTTAAAACTTAATAAAAATTCTCCAGTGGTCCATCATATACCTCATACGTAAATCTGCTTGAACACTGAAGATTGATATATAACCCCTTGCCACATTAATATTCGCATTCTGTATACGTATTTTAACAACAAAGTTGTCATCATCAGCAGATAATTAAAAAGTGTCGCACCTGGAAAACTAGGGCGAAAAATACCCGTACGAAAACAAACTCCGTACGCGATCCGTACCGTTGAGAACCAGAATGTACCTTAGTTGTCGAAATACGTATACATAATACGAAAGTTAATGTGGCAAGGGGTTATATATCAACCTGCAGTGATCAAGTGAATCAACCACAGGCTCCATCAAAATTACCAACGTAAATCTACCTTTAACGGTAGTTGCAGAGGTTAATTTTTTCTCTAACTACAGAGGCGTCTCTTTCAGTTTAAGAAAAGCACTCAATTATATCTACAAACATATTTTATTCTCAAAATGGCAAATAATTTCGAAGAAAGTTGTAAATGGGAATAGTGTGATCTGGGTCGCTTTTGATTCGGCGGTGGTAAGTGTATTCTCAAGCTTGCAAAACAATCTCGATTAATTGTAGTTTTTTGCGAACAATTTAATTCTATAGCAAATTCTTGTTACATTTCTCGAAGATTTTGGACCAGGATATAGAGCTCTTCTTGATCAAAATTGGGTGGACGGTTACGATCTTTTAACATTTAATGTAAAGTTTCTTTTACGAAATTTTATTGTTCCTAACTAGAAATCATAAAGCGCGCTGTATTATATTTAATACGTTATTATCAGCTAAATTTGAAAGTTTAGACAGGAAAACTGTAGTTTTTGTGCATAAAATATGTTCACTATACTTCATATTTTCTGTAAATATTAGTTGTTTTTAGAAATACATGCAATAAAAATGACATTAACTATTACTAGATATGGTCATGGTTTGTTTAGCACTGTATGTTTACAAGAAAATTTTTGAAGTAGCAATGTAGTTTAAGTTCTATATAATACAAGAAAATTGATTTGTGATTTATCTTTGTCAACCACGTAAATTTTATTTATAACTCGTATAAACTCATTTTTGATCCAATGAATAATGATGATACAGTGCTGTCATTTAGCTGTATGATGTGATAACTGATCATTTTTACAAAAAGTATGGCTAGATTCTTTCATAATCATGTTTAAATTTCTTTAGTATCCCATTAATACAGAACAATTACGTTATAATTTTCTTCATTAAAAATACAATGCGTGCGATACTATCAACATCTGCTAACGGAACTTTAGTATAACGTGAACAAGCATTTTCATAATACTGAAGACTTATATTCGCTAACGCGCACATATATTTACTGTGAATGCATTTACTCGGATTCTATGGTGTGAGATTTCTGACGCATTTTTGTGTTAATGACATACAATTATCATTTGATCACTGATAATACGTTTAAATTCGAATTAAATTTCACGATGACAACCAAGAAACCAAAATGTTTGAATCTCCGTGAAAAATCACTTATACTTAAAGAGTTATTAAGTGGCATAAGTCAAACAGTTTTGCAAAAAAAAATTTGATGTGAAATCCATGATATGTAAGATAAATAAATCTTAATCGTATTCAACTTCAAATCCATGTGATAAGAAAGGAATATTCTCACGTTTACTTGAGAAACTGATCTCCAAATCACATCCATTTCTATAGTATTTCAATGTAGCGTAAACCTCAAGATAACAAAATACAGAGTGAATTTTATGTGCAGTAACCTACTTATACGTGGCCAAGTAAAAGAAGACTTTTAAGAGGATCTAGATAGTCGAAAATGAAGAAAATCCTATACAAATGGTTTTTGAATAAAAGAAATAAAAATGCTATGATTGGTGGGAATATGATAAAAATGTATGATTGTATTCGGATATTAAAGAAAATGCAAACGAAGAATTTAGTGCCAGTGATGGCTGGTTGCAAAGGTTTAAAAAGAATTGAAATAAAGTATTTCGGAAGACAAACTTTCATCACAGCCAGAAGTAGTTGACGCGTCCGAGTGTAGAAAAAATAAAGTCTAACAATTGAGAATTACACCTGATCAGTTATATAATGCTAATAAACCAGCATTGTAGAAGAAATTTGTGCCAAACAAAACATTCTTTTGTCTCACGAAAATAAAACTCATGACGATTCAAATTTTTGACTTGTGCTGATGCCAGTGAGAATTATAAAGTCAAGCTATTAATAAATGGCAAAGCAAAAAATTACAGATTTCAAAATGTTTCTGTACTTGAACGATTTTTAAGGTTCTACACTTCTTTTCTGTCTTAGGTAAGTTTCTAATGTGAATTTAATTGTTTAAACAGTCTTAAAATTATTTATGTGATGTAACTACTCCGTGGGTATGTTATATGTTTCCTGAAATTAAAAGGTCGGTCAATAAAAGCTGTATTTGCTTTGGACAATGCTTCGTCATATTCCCCAAAGGGCGAACTACAGAGTGAAGGTGAACAAATTAGAACGATGTACTTTCCGCCAAATGTAACATCTATTCAATTCATGAAATAAAATATCAGGCTCGCCCAATTATACTACAGAAGTAGCCTTTATCACATTATTGCAAACATTTGTAATCTAGAAACATTAAAATATATTATTATTTATTTGGTGCCTGCATGGAACCAATTAGATTCTGCATTAATTGCTAAATGTTGGGAAAAACTTTTAGATTTGAAAGACCAAGAAGATGATCTACCCCTTGCTATATTATTGCAAAATGAAAGAAAACCAGGTTAGATAATAAAACATATTATTATCGCTAACTGAATATACTGTCGTAGATGAAATTAGATGGCATGAAGTAAGTGCATAAATGGAAATAATTGATGACGAACTTAAAACTAGGAAAAATAAATAAAGAAAATTCAAAAAAAGAATGCAATACTTGCACTTTACACCTTAATTCAATGGTCGGAAGAATGTAAATCTAATTATATGTAACTACATTCAATTACTAAAAGAAGTGTAAGAAAAAGCTGTAATTTCCGCACTACAAAAATGAACATAAAGCCAAAATTTTGAAATATTTCTAGAGGATTTTTCATTTACATACGAGGGAGCGTTTTTATATTCGCGGAATGGGGGACAAGGGGTGGAAATAAAAAAACCAAATTATTTTTCTTTTTCAATATATTCACCTGCAAGACGGATACATTTTTCACATCTTTCAATTAATTTATTTATACCCTCATAAAAAAATGATTTCTCTTTATCTGCAAAATACGCCGAAACTGCCTCCTTGACTTCATCATCGGCAGTAAATTTTTTACCCCGCAGCTCTTTTTTCATTTTCGGAAACAGGTAATAATCACTCGGGGCCAGGTCTGGGCTGTAGGGTGGGTGATTCACAATTTCGAAGCCCACCTTATGCAGGGCAGCTAACGCAACGCGGCTCTTGTGGACGGGCGCGTTGTCGTGCAAAAGCAGAACACCTTTTGTCAATTTTCCCCGTCTTTTCTCTTTAATGGCTTCTTTTAGTCGCTCTAATATTGAAGCGTAATATTCTCCGGTTATAGAAACACCTTTATCTTTATAATCAATCAACAATATTCCTTCCGAGTCCCAAAATACCGTTGCCATGAGTTTCCCAGCTGATTGTGACACTTTAAATTTCTTGGGAGGTGCTGTGCCCTTTTTATGTCACTGCATGGAGTCTTGTTTGGACTCAGGTTCATAATGATGAACCCAAGTTTCGTCTCCAGTAACAATTCCACTCAATACACCATCCTTGTCTTCATTACAGAGGTCCAAAAATGCACGCGAACACTCTACGCGCTGTTGTTTTTGCGGCGGCGTGAGCATTCTCGGCACCCATCTTGCGCTGACCTTAGACATGCCGAGATGATCGTGTAGGATTTTAAAAATTGTTGTATTGGATACTCCAACCATTTCTGCGAGTTGTTTCTTCTTTAGTCGAGCATCTTCGAGTACAATTTCTTCAACTTTTTGGATAAGTGCTGGCGTGGTCACCTCAATGCTCCTGCCCGGCCTCGGGTCGTCTTCAAGGGATTCCCTTCCTTGTTTAAATAAACTATGCCACTTGTACACCATGGTTTTTCCTGGACAAGAGTCGCCGTAAACCAATGACATCTCATTCATTATGGTCGCGACTGATTTTCCTTGCCTGGTAAGGAACTTTATAACGGCACGATATTCGATTTTTTCCATATTTCACTTTTCACTACTGATTATGTTACTTGGTTGACGATAGCTCAAAGACTAACTGTCTAATAACAATGAAACTTCGTATTTATACTAATCATGAGTCGCTGCACAGGCCACGCCCCCAATGCGCCTACTCACCCCTCTACAACCCGCTCATTCCGCGAATATAAAAACGCTCCCTCGTATAAGTACGTATGTATATTCCCTTCCTATACCTATTAAATGTATCCATTAAACATTTTTAGAAACAGTATCATACCACTTTAATTAGGGCTTTAAATTAACTTTTCTTTAATGTTAACAAATTGTTAGTGTGAACACATTGTTTTATTTGTGTTACATCTACTATATCAAGATTTATTTTTCATTTCATGCCCCATTAGTTTTCACAAAGTTCATTTTCGTAATGGTATATTTTAATGCTTATAGATCAATCTAGCTTTTATCTTGCACTGTTTAAAAACTTTATATTACTCTACAAATATACAAACGTCTCTAATTTATGTGATATACAACTTCTGTATACACAATGATTATCATAATACAGAATAACAAACATAGTCGCAAGAGAGTAAGTAATTAACGCGACAGACATAATTTATTTACTTTCGCTATTATTGCACATATTTTCATGGATAACAAAGAAATATTTATATTTCTCTAGGTAACTGTAAATAATACGAATAAAAACCATAGATTAAACTGAATTTAAATTTTTTAAAAAATTATCATAGTACTTAATTAAAATGTTCGTTAAGCTTTCGCGACTTTTGCTTGATGAACATTGTGAGCACTTAAGTTTCTTTGTCCATTTTGCCGGCTCCTTCAGAGCGTAAAATTACAAAGATTGTCCATATGAATTCTGTATGTATATGCTACTGAAGAAGCTAGTAACATAAACAGAGAAACGAAAATTTTGTATAATAATGAAATCATATTTGACTGATTAATATAAATTAAAAACCTACTAAGTCTCATTGGATCTTCATTCATTTTGGACACCATCTCTGAAAATAAATTAATAAATACATAATGATAATATTCTAACTTGTTGAAAAATAGCATTAGCGTAACTAATGGATCAAAAATAAACCAAATGGCACTGCTTACTTTATCTCAACAGCACAGTAATGCGCGCATGCAAGTACATGTATATATTTAACGATTTGCGAATAATTGGAGTAAACTTTTAAATGCTTAGTCTAAATTAAAATAGTTGAGCAAATTACAATTGCTCCAGAGTTCAGTAATTGCTAATGCCAATTCGTTTATTTTTAGTAAATTATTAGTATAATTAAAGACTATAAATTAGTATCATAATTGTTGAAATTATCGATACAAACTAGCTTCAGTTAATAATTGTTTAATGCAAATTAAGTTAAAGCATATTTTTCAAGCAGATTAAATTGAAGAGCAAATATTTTATTTTTTTAATGAAAAAAGAAATTGGCAGCGAAAGTGACATTTGAAAAAAATCTTTCAAAATTGTCATTCATATTCGTATTAATTATTTTTTTCTAAAATAGAAAGCACTATTTTTAGTTTCTTAATATATATAAAACCGAAATATATCGCAGAGCATATTTAAAAACTTAATTTTATCCAGAGAGTTAAATGTAATGCTAAAGTATATGCACATATACCGGTATTTGTCTAACTCATCGGTAGTCATACGTGTTGAAGGAAAAAGGGGCGCAAACGTTTTTCTAATAGAATTACGCGCTACGAAACAAACGTTTGCAGAGCCTGTGTATTATGCACACGTGTCACGTATAATACAGATAAAAGTGTTTTGACTTTTGACTTATGAAGTTTGTCTTTTCTACGATTCCGATATTGTTATATTCCTTGTATTTTACCGCTGTTATTTGTTATTGTTCTAACAGCTAATTTATCATATTTATTTCATCGTCCTTGTATGTTTACACTTAGGTAACTTACCTAGGCAGCTTTTTTATTTGTTATTATAGGTTTACAAGTTAGGTATATAGTACATTATCGCATCTGACAGCAATATAAATATAGTACTTAATTTGACATCCTCACTTTCTGTTGTCATCTTATTTCATACGACAGTGATCACGTGATCGGAAAACATTCCTGATTTAAACAATATATCTACATACCTGCACGCTTAATAATAAATATGTTAGGAAATTAGATGGATATACCATATGCAATTCAAACTTAAATTTCAAATCTCAATTGATATTGATGTGAAATTTTTCTTTTGTTTTAATAAGGGTGGATATATTTTTTAATGTTGCCGTGATTTTTGTTAGCTCAATGCTACAATTAAATTTCTCCATTCGAAATGTTTTATTTTTCGATAAATATTAGAAATGTGTAAAAAAGAGCAATTAAGAAAATGTGAGATGTACGAATTACAATTTTATCTTTAAATGGATTGACATAACTTGATACAAAGGTTGCAAAATGCTATTATATCGTGGCTAAAAACTTTTAGTAGAAATGTTGAATCTTATAAAAGAAAGTTCGGGAAAAACAACGGAAAAAAATCCCTTATTAGAATGTTGCTTTTCTTACAAATAAGGAAGAAACTTTTTCCCTGGGCGCAACCCCCGTACATTTAGCCTTACCTGGTCGAGGAGTTTTAATTATTGGCTTTGCTGCTAGTAGAAACAGTATGAATAAAGAACAAAACCCAAAAAGAACATCAGAGAAGTTTTAAAGTTGAAAGAAAATAATCCTTAATGGAAAAAGCAAGTCAATTGATCTGCAAAGATTGCAATGTAGCCAAATAAATGAAACCAGCAGTGGTGTAATAATAAAAAGTAACTTTAATATACCCTTTGTTCTCATACATATAATGATTTATAGCATTTTTAAAGAAAAACATAAACCATGTGAATAGATTTCAATTGAAATAAATCTGTGCCAAAATGATTAAAGTTGTACTTTATAGTTTCCCAATTGTGGATATTTCTTATAGAATATTAACGAAGATTTTAACATTTACATATATTCTCAGGATTTTATTTAGCAAAATAGTTGCTAAGTTTAATTTTTTAAATGGCACTATAAATGTATGTTATATAACTTCTTTTCACACTATTTGTTAAACCTTAGTTAATTTATAATAGTTGGCAATTTAAGTATATTTCTTTAAAATATATTTACAGACTATAATTTAGCATTTTGATTGAAGTATTGTATTTATAATAAAGCATTTTCCATGAGAGAAAGTGCAATATTTCTTTATTTTGAAAATCATCAAAGCGATATTTTATACATATTAAAAATGTATTTTTTGTTATCGTATTTGCTTATGTATAAAATACAAATATAATATCACTAATTGACAAAAATTAAACTCGGAAACTGCACAAGAGGCTTTTGTCAATCTATAAGGGCTGGGACTAATATTTTCCCTGTTTTATGTACCTTGTACTATGGTTCAGAATAAAGCTTTTTTTTTAAAAAATTCTTTCATATATGATATTTAAAAGATTGTAGTTTTTCTTCATATGTCAAGATAATATAAATTGTATAATATATGAGGACGTCTAAAATATAAATTTGTCATACAAGGTTTGAAGTTTTTTGAAAGAAACATTCTCAAGTCAGTGGACTAGGTGTAGAGGTATTGAATGACCTGTGCGGTCTCTAGATTTAAATCCCCTAGAATTTCTTCTTTTGGGGTCATTTAAAATCTGTGATTTATACTAGACGACCGCATAAACTGGACGAGTTGCGGCAGAGAATAATTAAGAAAATGCAATTAATGTTTGCGGAGGAATTGGCAAATGTCATTGAAGAATTTGTTTATAGATTTGCACGTTATGTGGACGTTAAAGGTCATCGCTTTGAGAACTGATTTTGTTTTTGTTTATACGTTGTGTCCATTTTTTGTTGATTTTAATAAAATTAATTAGATTTAATTAAATAACTTTGCCTTTGTTCAACGAAAGGGTGCTAAACCTTACTCCCGAAGCTTTTTTGAAATTCTCAAAACTGTAGAGGAGGATGTTTCATTTAAAATAAAAAAGTTAACATAATTTCCGGCAAACCGGAAGTCTGATTCGAATATAATAAAATTATGTTCATCTAATCCCATTACAGTAAAATTTTTTATTAAAATCTAAGCAGTCGTAACAAGGATATTTGAATCGATCTGTACGTTTATCTGGCCCTGTATATGTTGTACATACATATGTATGTACTCTTAAGTTACTCTAACAGTTGAGAACAAAGATATTTGCATAAATAATATAGTCTGTGTGACCAATGAATCACAAAATTGTAGCGCACACATATGTTTATGATGCTATTATCGTATTTTCATGAGGAGTAAATAGGTTATTAAATTTAATTTCAATGCTCGTGTCTCAGTATTTTTCGTGTTTATTCAACGAAATGTAGAAACATGAAAATTTATAAGCGAAAGCACTCATGTGTTCTTCTTTTAAATGAAATAAAATGTAAACATGCTATACGTAATGATGTTAGTATTTCGTCGGGCATCCTTTGACAATAATTTGTGCATGTAAAGCGCCTTGGCATCAAGTAAAGTGAATATTTTCCAACAGATACACTAATTTTACAACCCACAACTCCGTTTCATCCGAAATCCTTTCGACGGCTATTTTTATTGAAAGTAGGAGGTTACGTGGCTGTTTGTCAACTAAGCACCTCCCACAGGTGTTTCAAGGGATTCGGTGACCGTGGGGATGTTTCTAAAGTACGTGTTACAAGATAATGGAGTCATTCGCTACCAGAGTGATTTATGATTCAGATGGCGTCGTTCGAAGTGATAATGACTCGTTAAAGTCAGTAGTTGTTAATGTTGTCTGTGCTTTAAAAGAGTCTTTACAAAATGTGGCGTTACTTTTGATCTGTAGGTAATAACATAATATAGTAATTGATATTATTAAGACGATTCTTATAAACTTATCCAATTAATTATTGTGGCCGTGACGTCCATAAAGTCATTCCAGCTTGGCGTTCCTATATTATGCAATCTATCGATTGTTGCGGTATCTTACCCTGATGATTATCGACAATTTCTCACTTACATATATGATGCAATTGCCTGTTATTAGCTCTCATGCATATCCACTTCTCTATAATTTAAATCGTTAAAAATTATTTAAAAAAAACTGTCGAATTATGTTTGTATCCAGCTAATATAAATAAATAAAGCCAAGATACTTATCATTATTAAACGATGGGTAGAACTCATATTTTTCATAAATAAAATAAATCGAATGCTTTGGAATTAGATAAATTGCTCAAGAAATAGTTTATTATACAAAAATTTCAAGTAGGTACTTCACACATTTATTTGGAACGAGTTACTTCTCCCGAGCTTCGACGTAAGACTGGCGCCACATGACAACGATGAAGTGCTTGTTTGCTTGAAAATTATAAGTATAAAATTAACGGTAATGTGTTTTTCTTCGACATATTCTATTTGTTTGTATACTTCTGACAATTTAACTCATGTTTTCTTATTATTTAAACTATTATTATTACTTTTATTATTTTTATTTGTACGTTATTATACATGCCTTACTTAGAGTATATTATTACTATATATGTCCTAAGTGCATTATAAAATATTTTCCGAAAAATTTTGATGTAGCCTCACAAAGAGGGCATTCGTAATAGAGTTGTGTCAGGGAAAGTTTTATTTGAACAGTTTTCGGTAACTCTTATAATATTATTTTAAGAAATGTAACGGTAAATGTAAAATGTAAATGTAACTGTAACGCAGTAGCAGTAAATAAAAAATCAATTAAAGTAAGTAATACTATTTTAAACAACTGTGAATATTGTATTAAACATTTTTCTTTAGCAACGCATTGAATAACGTAATAAGCATCTACAAACACTAACTTAGAGTTCCATAATCAATTAATAATGACCAGTACCAGCAATGCTCTCCAATAATCTTTACGAAGTGTAATTTAGAGAATTCCATGTTTCATTGCACTTTGACTTAGAACTTCTATGATTTTTGTCGCGCATATTTAACTTTTTCATTTAAATATGCGCAGAATTCTAATCAAATTGAAGTTGACTATGTCACTAACAACGTTTATCGAACTTAATTATGAAATGTTTTATATTCGTTTCCAAGCTCGATATTTATGTTTCACACAATTTGCTTCATTCGAAGCATTACCATTCGCAATCCAGTGTTGGGATGTCAACAAAAGTTTGTATTTTCAAAACCAGGCAAAATTAGCTCGATTAAATTAATGGCAGACATTATCCGAACGATTAGAGTCTACAGTGGGATTGAAAGCGCACCTTTTTCCGAGCCGATAGCAAACAATCACGCGACTATTATCGGCTAAATAAACTAAGGGCTCTTTAATAGAATCAAATATATACACCTTCCTAAGCAAAAAAAAGGATCCCCAAACAAGCCAAACGTACTAAGTAGTCAGGAAACTAGTAACGAAGTTTTAACGAATGGAAACACTGTCACAATGGAGAAGGGACAGTTAAGATGACTGAGAGGTGTGTTAAGAATGGGTGAAGATAAAATAGAGAAGAAAGAGTATGAGCCAATAATAACCAAAAAAATGGAAAAAAGACAGATCAAGAAAACTCTGAAGCGATGAAGGACGATAGGCAGCGGCGAAGAGAGGAATGGGTGTAACCAAATTAAGCCAAAACGTACACTGGCTTTCGGCGGTACGGATCGCGTGCGGAAGTTGTTTTTCGTACGGGTATTTTTACCGTAGTTGTCCAGGTGCAACACTGTTTAATTATCTGCTGATGATGACAACTTAGTTGTCGAAATACGTATACAGAACACAAAATTTTCTAATTAGGCCTTTATTTGTTGAACATGGACAAACGAAAATAGTAACGATAAATGGGTAGCGATATTTTCGAATGTTGTAAGCCTTTATACTGCCAACTATACCATCATGTAAATGAATATTGGTTTTATGCAAAAGGTATGGTGACCCCAAATGTATTTCTAAGAACTGAAGCAATCGATATCGCATGTCATCGAGAACATTCCGAGAAATGTTCTTTCTAATGTTGTTCATAATTTAGAAGACTATTTTTAATTGAACATTACATTACGGTAGTGGTTATCTATAAGTTTCTCTTTCTCTTTTTAAAAATGGAACTGCCTTTTCTTACGAATAAGTTGGTGTTTTTATTTTTATAAAATCTAAAAATTTGGCAAAGTTACGGCCATTTCAAACATTTCAACTTATTTTTGAATAACCCAATAGATATGTATTACTATAGAAATTCGATTATTATAATTATTCGTTTACAATAGAGGAAATATAGGTTCGGAATTCATTTAGGATTACATCTGTATATATATAAAAATACAAGGTAGAAACTGTACAGCCAGTGATGGAAGCATGTTTCGATCATAAATAACTTATTAAGTGAGACAAACAGATGGTAGGTCAATGTAATAAAGTAGTAATGGCATATCAGCGTATATTAAATGATGCAATTTGATATATTCTTCCATTGAAATTTAAAATTAATTGTACGTAATGCGTATGCATTCTTCTTTACATTTAAATACAAAGCTATTTATACTATACTAGAAATTAAAATTTCAAATTGCCCGCTCTTTATTAAGTTGAAGCAGAATACATGAAACCAATAAATTATTTTATCAATGGTCAAATTGTATAGCTTAAGAAAATTTATAACGTACAGGAATCAATAACATTCATTCAGTTAGCATAAACAATATTTAAATAGTCCGTTTAGGGTTCATTTCGAGAAGTTTTTATTATTTTCCTTGATTATTACTTTCGAAAATGTTCTCGATTACTGTATTGATTACTAGCAGTCGCGACCCCTTTATAGTTCTCGACTTTGTAAAACTTCTTGTTTAGATCGAGATTTTATTCGCGGATTCTCGTATTATCTTTTTATACTTTTCGACCTAGCCATTTATTACGTTATAAAATTGATTATTATTTTTTAATTTCTTTTGTTTTTTTATTCTTTTATGCATCAGAGAAACGGAAATTTCAATTCACATAAATTTATTTTCTATCTTTGAACAGAATAATATAAAGACAAAATGAAGATGTGCGTTCGGTCTTCGTTTTCTTCCAAAATATTAAGTCCTATAAATTTTTTTTACGATAGTTAAAAGGCGTTAATTTAGGAAAGTAAGCGTTTATTTCACTCATGTATACACTTAAATAATACATTCAAAATTACATTCTCCATTAAAAGCAGTGGTGTGTAAAGAAGGGTAGTAATGTGTGGTTAGCTATATTTTATTTGCTACTTTTGTTAGAATAACAATAAAACACGAACCTATAAGATATTTATGGACAGGATTTGGTGTAGAAATATTTCTCCAAAATAGTGTTTGTTTTATGTTTAGCCACTGATTGAACCATTAAAGATAAATAATTTCATACCTCGGTGACTTATATAATGCAGATAAAATTCGGTGGATAGCATAATTGTCTAACAACAATTTTATAAGATCTCCAAGACTGTACAACTTTTAAGTAATTGTAAAATGAAAAGTAGACTTATTTATTAATTTATAAAAATTTATAAAAAGATGAAATAAGTGATTTCTCACTTACTCGGTAAAATAACCAAAACACAATGGCGTGTGAGAATTACAGATGAATATTTTTCAAAAATATTTTGATCAAATCAGTTATTAAATCATGTTGGATTTACTTTATGGAAGTGTAACACTAAAATAGTTGGCAATAAATTTTTAAAATAGGATAATATCGATTTGAAAGCTAGTTGTGTTTCATTTTCCCGTAAGTGGATCAACTCGAAAATTAGAATCATATTTTAACATTTTGTATGTAGGTCATCCGTCTGAACGCTCCGTAGTAAAAAAAAAGATTTTATTTCAATAAAGAGGACACAATGCGGCGGAAATGAGCGTACCTGAGGTCCCTATAAATTCATTTCTCGTGAACTGTAGACCTTTGCTAGTCCTGACGCGCTCGCTCATTCTTGTTTTCTAAAAATAAACTGTCTTCTGTCACTGTGTGGTGGGAAAAGTAATACCATATAAGTGACAGTTATTGAAACATTCACATCGAAAACTTATATAACATAAGAAAACAAAAACAGTGATAATCTTTGAAGAACATGTATTTCATTTACAAATATAACATATACACTCCGCGCAACATGAATAGGACCAACTGCATATATGACATTTGTAGTTGGTATAAACATGGTAGCGCGCTGGAATTGTTATTTTCGAAAATAAGAGGGTTGATAAAAAGATGTATGTAGGTACCAAATATAATTTTTGTAAAAGTCAGTGCAAATGTACGTTACTAATGACAATAAGTAGAGTAATTAAACGCCACTTGAATACGACCAATCTACAAAATAAAAGATTCGTTTGCAATAACAAAATACTTTATTGTTCAATAATGAGTACTTTTGCCATTATTTCTTATAACCTCAAATAGTCGGGATGGAATGGAATTATACAGGGTTCTCAAGTAGTCAACGGGAAGTTCCGCCCAACTTCGTTTCAGCGCCTGCTCTAGTTCGTCAGCGCAACTGAATTGGGTAGCATTGGAGTACAATTTACGCGACAACCATCCCCAAACATTTTCTATGATGTTCAGGTCGGGGGAGAGCGATGGCCAATCGAGAACCTCCATGCCTTGTTCTTGAAACCAGCGTCGAACAATGCGCGCGGTGTGAATACTGGCATTATCCTGTTGGAAAATAAATGGCCCACCTGCCATAACGTTGGAAAATTTGTCTTTCACCTGTTGCCGCAGCTGGACGTACTTTTCCGAATTCTGTCTGCCCTTCACTATTACTAAATCAACAGGTCCGTTATAGGAAACAGCTCCCCATACCATGACTGAACCAACATCGGCTCGCCTTCGTGACTGAATCTCTTCATCTTTACGTAAATCGTGGAAATAATAAGAAAACCCATCCGGGCCATCTAAATTAAACTTCTTCTCGTCACTGAAAATAACAGTTTGCCATTCTCTTGTCCACCCCATTTTTGCTCGAGCAAACTGAAGACGTGCAGTGCGCTGAAATTCCCTTAAAGGAGGCCGTCGTTTAATTTTCAAACGTTTTAAATGCGGACAGGTCTTCAGTAACTTCTGTACAGTTCTTACCGATGCATTCGTTCCAACGTTATTCGCGATTTGTCTTGCCGTTAATGCCGAATTCGATGCTTCGCGTAATATGGCTCGACGTTCTCTCTTAGTTGTAACGGATGTTGTTCGCCCTTTAAAACGTTTTCCATAATTCTCGGGATCCCTAATAAAATTGTTCACAACCTGGTGTGATCGACTTATTTTCTTTGCAATAGCCCTTGAGGAATACCCTTCTTGATGGAACGCTTTAATTTTTCCAATTTCTTCCATACTTAAGCACTTCTGTCGTCCCATCGTTGCACAATACCCTTAATTACAGATGTTTGTTTATCCGGATACACGTTGTAACTCGACACTCATCCGGTAGCTTACTATTAAATACTGGTCGTATCCAACCGGCGCGGTGCATTTTATATGTATGTGGTACTTACGTCACCCAATGCATAACGTTAGGCACTATTGCGCAATAATGCGTGTTATTTGCCATATCATACCATTACAAACTTGCATTGTATTTTTAGTAAATGAATTGTTTTTCAAACCACCGAAAGCTTGCAACAAGTCGGGTGGTCCTATTCATGTTGCGCGGAGTGTATATGCTTAGGAAAAAAGAATTTAGAGGGAAGTAAATTAAAACTTTTTAATTATAATCGTAAAAAGATTTTCATAAAAAGAATTTATACCACTGAATACTTTGGAAGAAAACAAAAACCGAACGTACACCTTCATTTTGTCTGTATATTATTCTCTTCAAAGATAGAAAGAAATTTATGTGAATTGAAATTTCCGTTTCTCTGGTGCATAAAAAAATAAGATATAGGAAAGGAAATTCAAAAACAACAACCAATTTTATAACGTAATAAAACGGTGTGTCGAAAAAGATAAAAGAAAACACTTGCTTTAACTTCCGTCCGTCTCTGTGAAATGTACAGAATCGGAATATAAAGTCTCGATCTAAACAAGAAGTTTTACAAAATCGGGAACTATAAAGGGATCGCGACTAGTAGTAATCGATACAAAAATCAAGAATATTTTTGAAACGAGCATTTAAAAGTAATCAAGAAAAATAACGAGAACTTTTCGAAATGAAATACATAAATGTACACCTAAATGCTAAATATTGCTTAAGTCAGCTGAATGAATGTTATTTATTCCTTAACATCATAAATGTTCTTAAGCTATACAATTAGATCATTGGTATAGTGCACTTCTTTGAAAGCAATAGTTGTTCAAATGCTTTATTGGTTTTATGTATTCTGCCACAACTTATAAGCAACATGCAATTTGAAATTTTTTATTTCTGGTATAGTGTATATAGCTTTATATGCTTTTTCATATATACATACATGTTCCAAACAACTAACTTTATACCTTTTTGATTATATGCATACGTTATATAAATTGGGTAAAAAATTCAAATATCTTTAAATTGGTTAAATTTAAGTATAGGGGAAATTACAAAGTCCTTCTTCAATTTAAAATGAAGGAGTTGGTAACGAAAAAATGTAAAATTTTCAGAAAAAGAAAACGAAAATAGATCCTTGTATTATTAATATGAATATAGATACTCCGATTAGAGAGAGAGAGAGAGAGAGAGCAGATGTATTTGACGCTTATATGCACATAAAATCATTCGTCATCGCGATTTTTCTCGATTCCTATCTTTAAATTTAAATAAAACAAAGTGTGTATGAGATATCGTCAAAATTTTTTATTCGTTTGGAAGACCTACCGATGTCATTATGTATGGAATATAACATCGTGCAAATGTCCGCCGCGGCTTCGCTGGGTGGCGCGCATTCGAAATGTCCAATTTTCCATGACTCTGGCGCATAAATCAGGCTGAATTTAGCCAATAGCATGGGTTATGTTAGCTTTGAGAGCCCTGTGGCTTATTCGCATAGACCTGCGACTTTAAAATACCTCACAAGAAAAAGTCTAACGGGGTCAAATCGCACGATCTCGGTGGCCAGTTCACATCACCTCCACGTCCAGAGATGATCATGCCCTCAAATCGCTCGTGCAGAAGGTCCAATGTGGCATGAACTGTGTGGTACGTAGCGCTGCCCTGTTGAAACCACATCTCGTCCATATCTTCCAATTCGGGCCGAAAGAAAGGCCGAGTTCTTGTGAGCGACGCGAAATCGGCTCCCTTGGATTCTCTTGTACACTCTCACGGACAGCGGCGATGTTTTCGGCAGATCTTGCGTTTCGTCGTCGTACGGGTGTTGGTTCATTGTTTAGTGAACCAGTGGACTCAAATCAAATATATCCACCACACTGTGAATAGTCCTCTCGGTAGGACGATTATGGCGACCGTAAAATGGGCGAAGCCATTTTGATAAAACAATTTCATCATTTGCATGTGTTGTTGAACGCTATATCCGTCCATGGTGATTTGGCAAAACAGACTGAATAAATGGCAGCTAATCAGATGTAGCTTCAACAATTTGGCCGCTAACAACTGTCAAAGTTCGAAAGTCCGTATCGGAAGATCCGTTGGAAAATTATGGATATTAAAAGGAATTATTTCTGAGTCTATTTTAACGGAAAGTAAGTAAGGTTAAGATATATTTGTAGAAATGTGACTTTAAGAAATTCGTTTCACTCACATGTATTTATGTGCCTCATACCTCATTACGTATAATATTTTGCTTCAAATGGTTTGAGTTAAAACATCCATAAAACTAATAGTATGGATAATTCAACCTGTGTATTAGTAGGAAGTAAATTGTATTCATTACATTATTGGCAAAACATTTAAATTATAGGAGGTTATATATAAAATATTGTTTAGTAAATATATTTAGATACACTTGCTTATATTCATGACAGTATAGTTATCATCTAAATCTTGTTCAACAAATACAATTCATGAAATATATTTTAACTTGAAATATTCAAGCAATGGTAATACTAGGCGGCCGCAAATTTAATTCTGTTCCATAACAAAGAAACCTAATTTACCGTAAGTCTACTAACTGTTTATTCTATATATAAACAGACGTATTGCGTAGTTGAAAAACGCCACAGAATAATTGGATTTAAAACAGATTGAAAAGCTATTATCATCAATTATAGGATATATTAAACAGGATCTCTAAATATGAAGTAAGAATTTAATTTTATTCTATTTGAATTATTAAATGAGAAAAATTGTTAGTTCAATTGGTATGTATTACAACACTGGTTTTACTCAATAATCTTACATCAATTACTTTTATCAATTTGGATTATTACAAACTTAAATCATTTTACTATTTTATTTATATTTTACCTTCTTTAATATTTCAAAAGACAAATAGTATCTGTGGTTCGCCACTGAATTACAATAAAAGAATGATGTACTACTTTATCCGAAAATACAGAGGTTTTTTTTGTAAAACCCAAAAGCATAAATGATCATTCAGTAAATGAAATTCCCAGTATGTCTGATTATTTCCTTTAACATAAATAACTGTTAATACAGGAATTAACATGTGTACCCATATAAAAACATTAATGAGACTAAGGTAGGGATTCACAAGGTAGGTCTTTGAAGTTTAGGGTATAAAGGCACGGCACAGGTCAACTTGATATATTAAGTTTTCATATAAAATGAAATTTTTTACCTGGTTATACAATATGGAACACTGAATTGTGGAATTAGTTTTAATGTAATATATGATAGATCGGGTTTATTTTTCTTTCTTACAATATATAGTAATAATATACATAGCACTTAGCCAAAAAATATAGTTTCTTAAAATAAATTTATCCATTTAAAAAAGGGAAAACGCCATTAAAGAAAAAGCTAAATTATTGAAAATTGATTTGTGCAATTTCAATCAATTCCAAAATGATATATTCAAAATAATCATGTTTTGTTTTTACTGTTCCCCAATATGTACATTCTCTGCATATCTACATGAATATAATGAGCATTTAATGTTGTGTAAATTATTAAAGTAAAACATCATTTTTCTAAATAAAAAAAATTTAAACTGATTTACATTTTTCGTATTTGAAACGGAATTTAAAGAAGCACTTATACATTTTGAAAATTCAGAAACTCAAGCAGATCAAATAAGTTTCAAACTGTTGAAACACTTATTGCATTAGGAGTAAAGTGGATTCAGACTAGCTCATAGTATATAAGACCACATCATCATTTATCATTCAGTAGATGCTCGAGAAAACATAGCAAAAAGAATTAAGCTGTATCTTAAATGTATTGTCAAAAGAAAAGATTCCTATTTAGTCAATAGAGCGGGAATATGGGGAAGGCTGTAGGCAAAAGAAGTCACTACGTACGGATATTATATGGAAACATGAAGAGACCATAATAATAATTTCACAGCATATACACTTTTCTGATAGTTTAAACATTTTATCTAATTAAAATATTGTATTTTTGCCTATGATATGCTGATAATAAGAAAATATTCATAGAAAAATATTGTGGTGGGGATAGATATTTTGCAAAAACAAAATTTAATTGTCAATAAAAGTAAAACAAATGTGATGGTAGTAATAAGGATGAAGGACAAGAAAACCAATTGTAGAAGAAAATCTAGAAAAAATTAATACATTTCAATAATTGACCTAAGTAGAAAATGAAACCAACCAGAGCATTGACATAAGATAAAAAAAATAAGTTGCACTAAACTAACTGCTTATAAAACATATATTCTAACGTTGACATATAGTGCAAATTAGTAATAGCCAAAAAAAATGAAATTGCAAGCTGTAGAAATAAAATATTTGAGGAAATTAGTAGGAGTCCAGTATATTTGATAAGAGAGGAAACGAAGAAATTAAAAACGAAAACCTGGGGACAGTAAAAGAAAAAACGAGGCATGCTTAAAATCATGAAATAATAGTATGGCCAAAATTTTAAAGAAGAAAATAAAAAAACTGGGTGGAGCTAAAGTAATCGCTAAAAATAAAAAGGAATAGTAAATATTCGTCGAAATCAAAAAACGAGAGTATACTTTCAACACATAGGGATACAAGAATATACAGATGATAACAAAAGAATCATTATGAGCGAAAGTTAAAAAAAGATATTTTCTCAAACAAATGCTATTTCTTTGATTCTTTCCTTATTTCTTTTTTTTTCTGTCCCTTCGAATCTGGGATTTAGAATCCTCTGTCACTTATTTTTTTCACTCTTCTCTATATCTGAGCTACTTCTGAGTTCGTTTTTTCCTAGGACTATCTCTTCTCATCTTTTTCCTACATCAATTATTTTCTTTGGCATTGTTTGGTTTCGTCCAAGCCATATGTGCAAACTAATTTAATTGTTTTTGATTGTTTCTTGTTGAATCATTTCTCTAATACTTAGCAGTAAGCTAAGTCAGAGAATATTTTCAGAAGAAGCAGTTTTATTAATAATAATCATAATCATTCACATCTTCCCAACTCCCAAAATTTTAAGGAAAATTATAGTGGTTTTGTCAGGCAGTTTATTATATGTTACCAAATTTTCTAATCGACTATGTAATAGAAATTAGAAGAGGGTGTTAGTGCCAATTAATTTTTATCTGTAATAGATTATGTAATTATTAATATTTGAATGTTATATCCTTTTTAATTTTTTTAAATGTAAGATATGGTAACGATTTTTAGTTACTATATGACAATCAAGATTAAATTCAAGCAAATAGGCTTTGTAATTTACTTTGGGGAGATGATCTATTTGAGATTTTTTAATTCAATATATATATAAAACAATTGAATACTACCATGTTTGTATTATTTTGTTTATAGAAGACCGATTCAATAAAATTTTATAGTTAATTTCGATTTTAGATAACCAGTTTAGATATCGTAAAATTTCATTATTGCTTAAGTGTATACAATACACAGTAAACAAGAAATGCAATTTCGAAAGTTTTATAAAGTTTTTTCATTAATATCTTATTTACGTATTGTTGAACATAGTCAAATTACGGTATTTGAAAGAACTAACTTTAATTATAACTTATTAAAGTTTCAAAAGAAATATCGTTGCAAATAAAGTTCTAAAGATTAAAGTTACAGTAATTACCTAATTTGTGGTAGCTCAGCAGAGTAAAAATTACGAGAAGAAATTTGGCGTGAAGTCATTATAATCTCTGTCGCTATCATTATATATACGGAGATGACTAAAAGAACTCGTGTATGTCTAGCCGAAGCTGAAATTTTCCAACACGAAGTAGGAGGAGAATGGCAATCGTATATGAGCAAGCTTATCGCTCGCAGCATGGAGGTCTGATAAAGAACGGAAATGTTTTGCGTTATAGAGCACTGGGATCCTCGAGAAACTACCGACACTCTGATATGTTTTACGATTTTGTTACAGTAATCTTCCTGTTTTGGAACGATTTAGATAATATTTATCAGTAAATATCTCTTCACAGCTTCAGTGACCGACATGCACACAAAGTACATACATATATTTAATTGTTGCATAAACTATTTCATATTGAAGTGGAAATCTTTATTAAAAGTACAGGAAATACAAATATGTACGCTGAATATATTCATGTAATTTAAATTTATATGCATATATGTACAGTTACGACTACATCAACTCGGGCATGGAAAATAAAGAACATCTTGCACCAAGTATCCAATATTCGCTAAAAGCTCTACTTTATTTCTGTGTTATTATGGTTAATTTATGATTATCATTCTTATGTAATCATAAATTAAACATTACTGCTTAGTCAATTTAATTAGCCGGCCGTTAACTTGGTGATAAGTTACTGGCTTATCACGTAGGGACCTCAGGTTCGAATCAGTTGTCAATGTGTAAGATCATCCGTGGATCTCCTAGTGTAAAGTGAATGCCAACAGCCAGAGATTTTAAATTGCTCCACCAGTATGGGCATAATAATAGCTCATGTTACGTACTAGTTTCATGGATTTCTTTTGAAAACAGTGAACAGTATCGATAAATATTAATTGGCGGATGGAGAGTGCAATTCCTTCGTTATATCTAAGCGTCTGGAAACACTAAAAGAAGTACTGAAAAATGAATGCTATGCATTTCTTAACTTCAAAGATTATATACAAACAAGAACATAAACACGTGAAAATAAAGAGAACATACAGAAAGCAAAACATATTTAAAATAAAAAAGGATATCTCATGTTTATTAACAAGAGAGAACGTGTAATATCATTAAAGAAATTATTTAAGAAGAATTAAAAATCATAACCAAACGAATGCGTACAATTATACTTTCAAATAATTATAGTAAAAGCTGAGAATACATTTTAGAAACTCTTTTTCATCAAATAATTAAACCACAGTTATCTCTTAAACCAATAGAACTAACTCTTAACCTACAATTAGTGTAAAAACAATATTTTCATGTAAAACATGAATGTAAATAGAAAAGAAGAAAATTGTCTGACGAATGTATATACATGCATATATGTATGTACGCATGTAAATAGGAACGACATTTGCATAAATTCCAATTGCATTTATCCTAAACTTGTCTAGGTCGTGGATGTCTTATGGTTGTGTAACATTAGAATTATTTCTGTCACCTCAGTCACTCTGTAATCCAATTTAAACCAACAGCTCTAACACTGTTTTATAAATGAGATGCCCAAGCAATTCAAGCTGACGTGCTGCATTTTCTGTAAAATTTCGATAATCACGTAGTTCAAATTAGCTATTTTCGAAAGGCTTTTTCTGTTAGTAAAGTGCACCTTTGTGAGAAAATTAATATTTAATTATCAATACGAAATAAGTCAAAATTTAACTCGATTTCCAATATCACTTCATGGCAATTAATAATGAGATACAATGTATCCGTTTACAAATAAAAAGCAATGAATGCATAAAAAGATATTCATGCGCACGTTTTTACTGAAGCTTGTAGTTTTTAGAAAGGTAAAGTTAACAAAGAGAAAACAGAAATATATAATAGAAGACTTGGTATCTAGAATAATACGAAAAGTATTTCGTATGTTCTGGAAGTTAGAATATTGACAATTTTTATTAATTTCCAATTAATTTATCTACGTATCTATGTGCGAAATAAATCCTTTTGGATAAAGTTTAAGAGTATCGACATAAATGAAAATAAAGTATTAATATGTTGGGCGGGAATATTCAGGTGGTACAGAGAATTCCAAAGGAGAAATTTAACTGTGGAGGATGCTGAGAGGCCGGGAAGGTCACCAACGTCAGTTACGGAGGAAAACGTTACTACTGTGAGGAAAATGCTTGGCGAGGACAGGCAAGTGACCTACCAATAGATAGAGGGTACTTCAGGCCTAAATGCACCAGCAATTTGTTCGATTCTGCATGATCATGGACTGACTGAAGAGCAGATGACATGACCTGTGACTTGGTGCTGGGAGATGCTAAAAAAGTTTAATAAGGGACAATCTCGGTATGTGAATAACATCGTGATAAGTGACGAGATTTGACTGTACTATTACGATGTGCCGACCAAAGCTCAAAATAAAGTCTGGTTCTTCGATGATGAAGACACACCCGTAGTTGTCAGAAAATCCCCATCTGTAAAGAAGAAAATGATAGCTGTATTTTTCAAATCGAGTGGAATTGTGGAACGCGTCGTTTTGGACACACAGAAGGTAGTCGCAGCTAAGTGGTATACTGAACAGTGCCTGCCTAAAGTCATTGGATCTACGATGAACCTGCGGCCAAAGTCATGAATGGACATCTGGTTCCTCCCATCACTATAATGCTCCCTCTCACCGCGCCAAAGTCTGCACCGAATATTTGACCACGACAGGATTGAAACTTCTCGACCACCCTCCCTACAGTCCAGGTCTTGCTCTCTGCGACTTTGCGCTGTTCCCGCATGTGAAAATGAAGATAAAATGGAGGCGATTTTCCAGTGATGAGGACCTTCTGCGGGCTTGGGACAATGAGTGTGCTTTACTCCCTAGTGAAACTTGGAAGAACTGGTTTAAATATTGGTTTCGGAGGATGTAGAGGTGTATTGAGTGTAGAGAAAATTACTTTGAAAAAATTAAATAAACAAAGCTGTATTGCCAAACTTTCCTAGTACCCTTTGTATGTATATTAGAAAGCTGAATTTGTACAAAGCTTGAATAGCAATTGGCATATATGTAATAGGAATAAGGAAAAGTAAAATGTATAATATACAAAAGTATGTAACTAAACCATAATATATAGACCAAGAATAAAACAACAGTATGAATAAAAATAATAGAAAAAGTATAAAAATAGAAAATCTAAAATGAGGCGAAACGCATACGTACAATGGGAAGAAAATATAAATTTTCTCAACGAAGAATAAGCAAATACAATTAAATATGAAATGAAAAAGAAGTGACCTAGAAGGAGTTCTCAGTAGTATACGGCATGAAAAAATTGCAATATAATGAGACAAGGAGATACATATATACGAAAAATTAAATATGTTAATAAAATGTCTTTACAAAAATGAAGAATAAAATTCGAGCAAGAGAAATATCAAAAAGTAATTGTGACAGAATAATACTTTAATTCTGTTATTTAGCACAATTATTGGTTACATATCGAGGTAGTACAAACATGCCAAAAAAAACTAAAGTATGGGGGTTACTATTTGCAATTTCAATCTATTCGCTGATAAAAGTTACTATTCAATAATGGCAATGATAAGTGAAATAGACAGAGAAAATATAAGAAATAACACATTTAACGCTGCAAACGAGATGAATATATTCAATTGAAGGTTATACAAAATGTTCTAACTTGATCTGATTATCACTAGGCAAATGAGTTTGTTTTATTTCGGCCATCAAGTGTGGAAAGTAACATTAGAGTTCCAGTAACGAGATTAAGTTATCAATCCAGTGTTGGTGTTAGAGATAAAACTGCTGTGAAAACTGCAGATGTTAGTAAAGTAGACCAAGTGAAATAAAAAAAAAATGGTAAGAAAAAATTAAAGTTAAAGATAATATATGCTATGTATTAGTGAGTTTTGGTAACTAGAAAGTTCAGACGGAAGTAAAATGCAGAAATCAACACAGAAGAAAATAGAAAATAAAGAAATGGAATAGATGTTGAAAAAACAAGACAGACCTATAGCAGAACATGAATTTTCAGTAAGATGCTTTTTATCAAATATTTAAAAAACATGCCACATATATCAAGGTGACTTTCAATCAGTTACGTTATATACCTTGCAGAATGAAGGAAATTAATAATAATGTAAATTAGTATAAAAATAAAAGTAAAACTGATTAATTGCCTGGGCAGGTTTGAAAAAAGTGATATAGGGAAGGCACTATAAACATAATGTTGTACGGTCTTCTTGATATAATTAAACATTGGATCTCGTCAGTATTTAATATACATATCTATATACATATATACATATATATATATAAACCTATCAATACAAAGAATTATGAAAGCATATGCAAAACGTTCGTTTTACCTATTTACAATACACAATAATAAATATATTTTTATATTATAATATAAAATATATATATAATAATATAAAAATAGTTGCATTTACAGTGAAAATTATTTATATTAACCAAATTTATAACTCAGTATTATAGTAGTAAAGTACTTGAAAATATAAATAAAAATTGTTAAATATTTAAACTGTAAACTTTCTCTAGAATCTAATACGTAAAACTTTTAATCTAAGAAACGTCTAACCTAGATAACTAGTATAATTAAGACACACAAATTTACCTTAAACTGTTTAATTTGTTAAATTGTCTATATTGGCGAAGTAATTTCCGTTGAATATGCACACAGCTTCAATGGAGAATTTCGTTGAAGTGTATAATTGCGGCAGTTTTGAGTAAGACAAAATCCTTTAGCTGGGAATGGAAAGAGTACTTATGCAATTTAATTATGCATATAGAACAGAATTAAACTTACATATATACAGCAAAAGCATCAACAAAGTTCTGTAATTTTCAGCGAATGTGAAGAAAATGTAAACTAAAGTCTAGTACATGTTATAGGTGTAACATATCGCGACGGTAATAAAAATAAAATAATTTAAATTCTAGAAATCAAACCAGGTAACAAAAATATTCGTGAAATATTGTAGTGTATTTGTTGAAGTATATCAATACATACACTATTTAAATGTTATTAATGTAAACAAATTAAATTTTATAAACTTTGCAATTTTGTAAGTAGTTAATTATAAAAGATTTCGTCTACTTATTCTTTTAAATTTTAACAATGTAAATAATTAACATTTTTTAATTAGTTTTTAATGCAGAGAATAGAAATTATAAATATATCCATCTTTGGAATAGAAATGAAACTCTCCGAACGAATGGAAATAGAGTGAGTGAACTTACCCCGTAAAGTGCAAAGCACAGCTTCGACTGTACGTATAGAGACAAGTCCTATAAACATAGCGGATGTCTAATAGTTGTATAAAGAACAATCCTATTGTCGGAGAGATCTTAGATAGACGAAACGTGTCTCAATAAAGATCTCGTCGTTGTTCTTTATTCAACTATTACGCATCTGCCGTATTTATAGGCCCTATCTTTAGTTGTACAATCGAAGCTTAGCCTTGCATTTTACGGAATAAGTTTACTTATATTTTTTCCTTCGTTGGGATAGTTTCATTTATATTCCAGAGAGTATAGTTTCTAGGTCACAGTCTCCGCGGTCGTTGTCCATACTCTAGAACCTCATCTTCGATAATTTTGTTACCGACGTTTCGTCACTACTTATACGGCGCATCTTTAAGGTATAACTGCTGCTACTGCTTTCGTTGTTGAACTGAGACTGACAGCAACAACGAAAGCAGTATCAGCAGTTAAACGTCGGTAACAGAATGATCGAAAACACGGTTACAGCCCGAAAGCTAAGATGAAGAAAGTATAGTTTCTGTTTACCTTCATCTGTCGTCTCGATACGAAATATAGAAAGGAAAGAACAATTCGTCGACGTTCGAGATTGTTTGAAGACTTGAATAGACGAAATGCGTCTCAATATAAATCTCTTCGACAATAGTTGTTCTTTATCCAAATTCGTTTTCAATGTGGGAGCGAAGTTGAAGCGAATTCAAACTGGGTAAATTATAATATTTTATTAGATAAGAAACATAATGAACACGTATGTTATATATTAATATGGGCCGAGAGCAAACGATGTAAAATATTCTGATATATGTTTTAATTAAAGATCAACATTGTAGAACCTTATTTTTGTAGAAGAAAAACAACTAGGCAAATGTACTGGTTAATCAGACGCGAATTTAAATAAAATATTTATAATTTTATAACAATTGATGATACATGTAGTCACCTACATTGCATGTTTTAAAAAAAACCTACACAAAATTCAAGAATAGCAACGCAATAAAGCATTTAATTCGCACATTAGAAATGCAATTGAAATTAATTGTAGGGCATGTTATGTATATATATAACAACGGATTACAATTTCGCAATTAACAATGACACACAGATAAATTTAGCTCTCAAAATTAGTTTAGTATTCACTGAATATTTTACCTAGTGCTAACCCATAAACGAGTTCATGAACATAACACTGAATATTTAATTTATAATTTGAAGGACCTAATTTAAAAATGGCAAATTAAACTCGATTCTAATGTTTGCTTATTGTATGTCAGTAGTTTAATTAATATATGTAATTTGTAACTACATCATGTCATGTCATCTGATAAAGGTAATTGTATTTTTTTGCAATTGGGTAGAAGTGTACTCAATTTATAAAAAAAAAATTTCTCGAATACCTTTTTATGAATTAACTCAAAAAAAAGTATTTTATCATATTAATATAATTCAAGTGTAAAAGTAAAGCCAAGAGAGTGTCTAATATTTTCAGGAATATATGTCAAATCAGTGATTTCACTTTAGATGCCAAGATTCGTAAAAAAATTCTTTTCTTCACGAAAAATTATGTAAATCTATAATTTTAATAAACTATTTCCAATATCAGCGTGTTCGATTCACCTTTGGCAGGAGGCAGCATATAAAATCATTGATTTGCTGTCGCTGCAAGCTACATCAATTTCAACCAAATTCGAATCGGGAAGCAAAGCAGGTGACGAGAATATCAACGAAAAGAAAACCGTTCAATCATGAAAGTTATATATAAATATTAGAGTGTTGAAAATACTGTGTTCGATTTAATGGTTTATCACCCCAAATGACGTTGCACTACGAAATTCACACACATTAACAATCTATATATAAATTTAGAAATTGGGTATCTGTATCGGTACAGTCTTCGATCTTATATTTGACCTATGAAAAAGTTATAGTCTCTGTGTACTAGAAAATAACAAGATATGTGATACTAATTTATAATATAAAATACATCGCCTGCACGTACAACGGGCGACCATTAATTTTTTTTAATTATACTGATTTATCTCTTGATTTCTTTTATCATTGAATTCAAATTCGATATTAAAAAACATGCAACAATTTTAGTTAAGTCTAATATTTACAATAATTTTCATGCAATTACAAAATAAGACCAAATTGTTACTGCCAAAAATTTGTTAGAATATAAATTGTTTGATGATCGCCTGTTTGATAACCTTATCATTTATTTTTTGTATTTTGGCGTCATTATTGTTAATTGATGTGTCTTATAATGTATAAAATGTCTCTAAGTGCAGAAACTGTTTTGTTGCTAAAAGAATTGTGGTATCTCGTACCACGATGAAACATGTTTATACACGCTCTATACAAACAGGTGCCTGTACACCACACTAACAACCGAGATGATCGTTTTATTATCATTATGCTTAATAAATCGACATGTGACTGCTATAGAGGCCAGGAATGAATTGAAGCATGTTGAAATGCATGAACGAACATTTCGAAGAAGGTTAAGCGAGGGGAATCTTCCGCTTCAGGACTACAGCTCTTAAGGGAATCTCGAATAGCTACGCTGTACTTTACAAAATAACATCAAAATTGGAATGTAGTTGATTGGGGGCGTGTACTATTTATAAAGACAGTTTTTGCTTGAGACCTCCTGAAGGACAAGAATTTGGCAACAAAGAGAAGAACGTTTTTCCGAGTCCGAGCCTAAGAGTAATTTTCAAGGAGATTCAGTTATGGTATGGGCGATTAAGTACGAGTATAAGTATGAGGGCATACATTGAATTGTACCTTGTTTCCAGGACACAAATGACTGATAGTGACAGGTACGTAAATGAAATACAAGAAAATTATGTTGCGCACTATTTCTTACCAATAATCATCTTCTCTTGTACGATAACTAATATCCCACAGATGGCATAGCCAGCACCAATGTTGGATTTAAATCCGATTGAGTATGTGTGCATATGCTCAGCAGAAGCTGAGACCGGAGCTTTTTAGACGAGTGGGAAGATATTCTACAAAATGAAGTAAAGCACATAATAGGATAATAGGTTTCGACGTACATACAAGCTCATGGAGGCAACATTCGATTTTAATAGTTAACATACCATTGAATAATTCTTTAGTTTATAAACGATTATTATTTACTAGAAAGCTCTTTATATTAGTAAAAATATATACACGTTAAAAACTTTAACTGAAAGTTTTAGGTGTTTTTTACTTGAAAATTACTAGTGGTCTGTTTTTTATACTGATGATGTACATACATATGTATATACTAGTATTTCTTAGCCTTTGCGTCGCGATACAATATTGGATCGCGCCAAATTTTTATGAGTCACGAAATGATACAGAAAATATATAAATATTAGGAGTCGATATCTGTCTACAACGGGTGAAATATTTAAAAAAGAGGAGAGATGACACGCTACTCTAGAGATATACATGAATTGTATTTCATTAATTTGTTCTTCTTTGTTTTAGAATATTGTTGGCATACACCAATGACTTGACGTAGCCCCAAAGAAAAAAGTCTAGAGGTGTTAAATCGCACGAACGAGGCGGCCAATCGACTGGTCCATTTCTTGAGATAACACGCTCATCAAATTTATTCTTCAATAAATCAATTGTAACGTGTGCTGTGTGACTTGTGGCACCGTCCTGCTGAAACCACATGTTGTCCAAGTCCATATCTTCCAATTCGGGCCAAACATAATCAGTAATCATGGCGCGATAACGATTACCATTCACAGTAACGTGACGATCATTATCGTCGACGAAAAAATATTGCCCTATGACGCCGCCAGCATGCAAACCGCACCAAACAGTTATTTTTTGTGGATGAAGTGGTGTTTCATGAAGCACATGTGGATTTTCACCCGACCAATAACGCATATTTTGCTTATTGACGAACCCATTGAGCCAAAAATGAGCTTCGTCACTGAAAATGATTTTGCGATGAAATTGATCATCTTGGCGCATCTTTTCCAGAGCCCAATCGGAGAACGTATGTCGCTTCAAATGTTCCATCGGCTTCAATTCTTGAGTTAGCTTGATCTTGTATGGGTGTAAACCAAGATCCTTACGCAAAATTCGCCATAAAGTGGTCTGGGCGATGCCCAACTCTTAAGAACGCCGTGGAATTGACTGATTTGGATCATTTGCTACGGACGTTTCAACGGCAGCGATATTTTCGACACTTCGACCAACCCGTTGTCTCACTGGCACGGCAACATCACACAACGAATATGTAGACTCAAATTTTTGCACTAAACTTGTTACTGCCTGTCTACTGGGGCGAGAATTACGACCGAAAATCGGAGTTAACGCTCTTAAAGTAGCGATCACCGACTCCGAATTGCTGTAGTAAATTTTTATAATTTGCAGACGTTGTTCGTTCGTGTACTTTACCATGATGAAAATGTTAAGTTTACTGAATAAATTGACAAGTGACAGTTCGATGATTAGTGAAAGGGTGCGTTCACAAATTGAATTAAAAGTTGTCAAGTCCCTATTGGAAAATCCTTTATTTTGCGTTCTCGTACCGGTAAGGAAATGGAAATGTAACGCATTAAATCCACATATAATCAGTTATATGATAGAGAGAAAGATATAAGTATCTGAAATATTTGCCGGTCTAAATAATCCCAAACATCCTGAATTGGATTAGAATCCAGAAATTAAGTGGGAGAGCGGCGGGAGCTGATATAGGTTTGAATTGTCAACTTCTCTCGATAAATATCTGGAGTCCAATGCTTTTACCACATGCGCTATGCCGGCGTTTATAATAAGTTTGTTGACTTTTTGGTTGACATATAGATTTGACATATAAATTTGTTACAACAATAAGTCAAAATGTTCGTCTAACCCGGATCAGAATTTTTGCTGCATTAAAAATAATTTTTTTCTTTCAGCAATTGATAGAGAACTTTTCTAGCTTCCCGTGTAGGTTAAACTGTAAACTTTTATTATCCCTATTTTATTAGAGTAAGTTTCCTACAGCGTAGAAGGACGGAAAAACTATTTACGTATTTTAACCAAGAATAATTGTTAATTAGTTTTTGAAATTTCAAACCATATTTTGCAGAGTATGAGAAAAATACTTTTTTAAAAACTTATTCTTTGGTATTTCTTTGTGGTGATTATTGCGTTGTTTGAAAATGTTTGCAAAATAAAACTTCCGGCACAGTATTATAAACATAATGGAATTTTACTATTTTGCGTATAACATCTGGCGTGTTATGCACGCTAAATATACAGAAAAGAAGAAACAACAAATGAGAATGGCGTAAGAATAATATTTACATTTCATTCTAGAAACAATAATCTACCGAATAATATACGTCGAGAATTCATTCATAAATGCTGTAGGAATGTTTCATATACGTTTATATACTCATAAATAAATCCCCAAATCAAGAAAGACTAATCGTCTGTACCGTTTTACGGACATGCTGATCTTTATACATACTTCATTATTTAAACGCAATTTAAATAATAAATAACACAATAAAATAATGTTTTATACAAGAGATTACGTAGCAACACAAAGCTCAGAAAATATATTACATTTTAATGTTGAAGTTTATTGTGTACGTGTTTTATACGAAATGTGACAAAATAATTCACATAGGAGTAGGTAAAAGTAATTGTAAGTACTTTATACAATATATATACATATTACGTATGAATTTACTTACGTTACGGATTATAAGTTTTAATGAAATAACAAAAATTGCTTAGTAAAAGAGCATAAGTAAATAGAGGATCATTAATTCCTTAGCATTTAACCACTAAAAAAGCGTGACAATGAACTTAAAAGAAACAGAAAAGCTATATATGATTTCATATATTTAAAACATTGATCAATACAAACAAACATTTTGTTTATAAATGTCAATAGATTGTCAGTATCAGTTCGAAAGCTACAAAGAACATCTGCTACGTCTTGAACTAGTGTCTGAAAGTAAAATAAAGATGGCGGTAATATTCGAAAACAATTTACAATTTATGGAAATTGTTTCGAAATAATCAGCGAGAGAAAATGAGATTGCGCATCGATGAAGATACAAGTATTCGGAAAAGCGGAGCATCCACGAGAGGAAAAGGCATAAAATGGATGACCGGAAGATTCAAAAAGCATTTTCGCAGTATACTCGGAACTATTAGAGCGTGTTGCAATTAATCAACATTTTACATTTGAATACTGGGGTCAGTAAAACATCCGAATCCTTTTTCTATACAATACCGAATTCCAATCACTTTATAATAATGAAAAGTATGTATTAATATAACCAGTATATTTTGTAAGTTAATTAAAATTTTATTTTTTAATATATACTAAGAAGGAATTCTTAGTTATACAAGGTGACGAATACAAAATACGGAGGGTGAAACGATATCCCCAGTGTTTGTTTTAACTTGCATTTAGTTTCAGTTTAGCTTTTAAAAAATTAATTTTAGGTAATTTTTGAATACTATTGATATACAGATAAGCATTAAACTATGGAGGAGGAAACCATATCCCCATAGTTCGTGCTTCAATCCTATATTCCTCTGTTATAAGGATTATCATTTGAGCCTAGTCCATAATCGAAAATTTTTTTACAAATTTTATTCAAAGTAGAAATTAATACGTTGGAACATCGATACTTGGAGGGTGAACGATATCCGCTAGTATAATAGGTATGTAAAAATACTAGGTCTTGTACGATTCAAGTACAAGCGTCATCAAAAACTTTAAAATATATAATTATTCTTTGGATATAACATCGATTGTAAATCTTAAATAATTGATCAGTTGTAAAAGAATACGTATTCATTTGATGTTAAATGGCAATTAAACTCAAGACAAAGGAATAGTCATTCTATTTTAAAGTCATACATGAATATTCACATAATTGTAGAGAACATGTCACACATAAAAAATTACTTATTTTATTTCAAATTGTTTTATTTATTGCTTTTGAAAATCATGTTTTCTTAAATTTTTAAATTACAGTTCTGCATATCTTATAGAGTAATTCATAGCAACATGCAGATATAATTTTGTTTATTCCTAGTTTTTCATTTGAGGTCTAATAAATTACTTAAATTGTAGTTATGCATTGTTAACCATTGATTTATTTAGGAGTAATTACAAAATCAATGGAACACGAGAAAAGCAACACCGTTTTTATTGAGCCATAAATCCGATATTATATAATATGTACATAAATACATATTAATATCTTCAGGAAAACAGCCTCAATAATCCAATTTTACGATCAGTAAACTCTCAATAAAATATTAATGTATCTGTGACAAAAAAGAAAATAGTAGAGATTCAATATTTTCGAAAAAATTGTGGGGTAATCAAGTAACAAGTACCAATCCCTTTATAAATAAAGTAAATAAAAAGTCTATAGCTAATAAGAACCTAACTCTTGTGTTTATTTATATGCGTGAGCTAAAAAAAGTAGAATTCAACACTGCTAAGAAATTATTATACGAGGGTGAGTTGGGAAGTCTGTGGAATGACAGATAGATGACGCGGCTTTAGAATATCAACTGTCACATTTCAGATGGCTATGTTTATTAGTTTCGCTATGACGACTGTTTAAATAAATTGAAGTTCGTACCCTCATCAATACTTCTTCTTGAGAGGCTTGTAAACAACAAATGTTTATAATGAGATGAATTATCTGAAAAACTTAAATTGTTAAGGATACACCACGTTGTGGACGCCTGAAATCTGCATACATTTTTAACGAAGAATTTGATATGAAAAAGCTGTAGGCAAGATAGATGCCGCGACTGCTCAGTGTAAATTAAAAATTGGTTAGGATGTAAATTTCTCGTGAGTGTTCAGAGCATTTTCAAAAAAACAAGATAGATTTTATACGCCAATTTGTCACTACAGACGAGGCTTGGTACAAATGTATCGAGGTGGTAATTGGGTGATGTTGAGAAACAAACGTAATTTCAAACCGCAAGTTCTTTTCTTACTTTCATTTCGTGGAGTTTTAAGTCCACCCTGGAATGTACATACACACAAACAGTCTACGTGTGATGAATATTCGTATTAATAACTTTTTCAAAGAGCGTTGACAAAATTAAATTAACGTATTTTCGCTATGTGCCCGATTCAATTAGGAAAAAAATCATGAAATGAATATCCATGTAAACCGCGCAACTTTGTAGAATTGAAAGTAAACCGAAGTTTATAGGAGGAAAGCACGAATTAGGAATATGGAATTTTTTTATAGTTACAGGAAAATTTCAAATCGCAAAGTTCTTTCTTTTCTTTATTTTCGTTCCAAGGATTTTTCAACTATCTATTATCGGTTACATTTTTTGCTGTATTCATCTATTGGGATTTTTCATAACATAAATTTTATTTAACTCCATATGTTTTAAATTTATGGGTTAATTTATTTTTCAGATCTTATGCAATTCATAACAAATATTATAAAATATGTTATGTTGAAGTGGTTGTTATTTTTATCTTTTCTTTCAATGTTATTTATATAGTAGTTCTACAGTCTGTACCACAAGAGCACGTGGACGATTACTTCTAAAAATTACCTGATAAACACTAATGAGTTTAGGAATTGCAATGATTTGGTTTCTAACAAAATTTTAGTATTGTACTGATTGCCTATCTGTATACACCCTTACGAGAAAACTTTTATAAAATATTATAAATATTTTTCAATGCTACCTAACTTTATCCTAAAATAACAAACTATTTTAAATACTAATTTTATTGAAGGTATGTAACAGTGTAGCAAAGTGTTCGTAACAAAAATTCCTATTAATAGATACTAATTTAATGTAAAAAAGTATGCTACATTTTTGAAATGTTCATAAACACATTTTTATTAAAATGATCTTTCAGAATTCCATCTTATATAGTATGTACTGTTTCATAAAATGATATTTTTCACCCACACCTTAAATATAGATATAGCCGTTCATTTAACGTACTGGCTTTCTTTAATAAAGAAACCTGCCTAATGTTAAAATAAATTTATAATGTGTATATTGGAATTTTAAATATTTTGATTTCTGTTAACGACTTGTTTAGTCTATGAATTTAGAAGAAAGTAAAAGTATTAAAATTTGAAATTCATATTTGCATTTCATTTTAATTATCTGGAAGTTTACGTATATTGAAGTTATATACATACGTACATATGTATATCTACTAGAGACGGACATAAATACTGTTAAAAAATGTATCCATTTGCAAAAGTAGAATTGAACGAACTCTAAATTTAACACATGGTTATTAACAGTCAACTTTAATATTTTCTATTAATGAAAGCAATTTCAATTTATGTTTGATTTTACTATAGAAAGATCAGATAAGGATTAACCTATTTTTAGTGTAACCGAATGTTTGTGTATCACTATATTAAATTGCTTAAAAGGACTGAAGACACTAAATGGCATCAGTGTTCACGCACAGTACAAACATCGCAGTTATTAAAACCATTAACCAAAATTCTGGGAAATACGCTCCGTAAGCTAAAAAGAAGAAGCAAGTGAGATTCAAGTAACGCTAAAAAATATTTCGGAAAAACTTGAATTTTGATTTGACATTAATGTCTTCACATCCCCCAATCAACGGCTTAACGCTAATAACATAGTTTTGGCAAACCATGAGTATTATTATGCTCGCGTTCGTGGTGCGGACTTAAGATCTTTGTCCGTCAGTATTCGCGAAAAACTTTCCTGGACAGCAAGCCATCAGATTCGGACCCGAGGTCCTCGACGTGATTAACTAGTGACTAACCACTGAACTATTAGCCGACTTAAGTAAAGACAGTATGAATAAAATGTGGAAATACAAATTTTAAAACGCCTCAACTTGTAAGAACCATAAGAAACTTCCACAACTTTAGCTTGATAAAAAATTAGTGAAGTGATTTTGAACGACCGAAGAATTAACGTCAAGAAAATAGCATATACGATAGATAGAACACGTACATTATATTTTTCATGCGGAATTGGGCATGTCCAAGTTCTCAACAAGTTGGGTTTCTCGAATTTTGAATTAGGATCAAGAGTTAGAAGGAAATAGGTTTTTTTATGAATAAATTTTCTCTAGAACATTCGATTCAAGGATACGATACATTTTACAGTGTCACTGCAATGTCTGTCTTTCTTTTGTCTTTTAGGGTCCTACGATTAAAATAAATAAACAATTCGTTTTCAAAAATAGTTCTATATAACATATCACTGTTTTTCGAACAGTTTGGAGTCAATGAAAAAATATAGATTCTTGAAAATACATATTAATGTACAGTATATTCGCCAAAAAAAATTTAGAGAACGCAAATAATAACATTAAATGTAACTCTATAATACTTATATCAATTAATCAGATCTTTGTAGGGCATAATAAACATTGAAGAATTAGGATTTACATTGGGTTTAAAGAGCAAAAACCAGCACAAATCATGGTACTATACAAATATCTGTTGAGAGAATAACATTAATTAATAAGTAAAAACGGTCTTGTTGAAAACGGTTTATTACCAAAAATGTATTATTGGAAAAAGTAAGAATATAATGAAAACATGAAAAATGAAATGTTCACGGATGGAACAAAAGGCTGAATTTATTAGATAAAAGTCAAAAATGATGTTGCCTTCAGCAAAAATTTTTAATTTAACAAATGCGAACACATTAATATCCTATATAGTATATACCAAAATTTTATAAAAATTTTGTATGAAATACGCTGTACTCGGCGTAGTTCATTAAAAAACAGACATACACAGAAAGTTATACCGTAATATATTTATTTCGTTTTATTTATAAATATTAGCGTAGTAGATACGAAATTGATTTGATTGTGAACACATGTAGGCTCGATTAAAATATTGTAATACTTTATTTGCAGAATTTTTAATTTAAATTGAAGTATGAATAAATTTGTAATCATTTACATATTTCACACAGTAAATTTCATACACTAAAGAAGGAAATTAATATCTGTCTTAGTATTGAAAAAGGTTTCCCACCATAAAATTCTGTCTGAGAAGATCCATCATAGCTTTGAAACACAAAAATAATTTCCGGCGATGCAAGAATTAAAGCATCGTCACAATAAAACAAATATTCCTCTGCCTAACAAATGATAATAAAATAACAAACAAAGCAACCAATTCTCTTATTTAATTGCAATTAGTTTCGGAAAGCAATTCAAAGATTGTATATATTCATAGAATTTTATAAAATCAGTCTTTATTATATCTATAAATAATTCTTGGCATTGTTCCAAACTGTATTTAATCTACTAATAAATAGTTTTGTTCTCAAATTTTACGGTAAAATATTCAATGTTAAGTATTTTTCACATTTATATTCAGTACGATAAATTTTAGAAACATATTATATTGCGAATTTAACGACAATTTTATGGTGTAGTGAATCATTAGGACAGCACAGGACTTGAAAAATGAAGATACTTAATACATTTTCGTGTCCTTACCTCGCAGTTTCAAAATTTTACGTTCAAATATTTAATCAAGTGAAGTAAAATCCTTTCTCAAATGTTAATTATGAAAATATTTTATTTTATTTTATTTTTTGCACTTTTACCAAGAGTAATTTTTGTTTGTTTTCTTTATATTCAACACCCAAGCAACTGATTCTGTTCTGGCTTTGGTGATAATCGTATATTTATTGGGTTGGCAACTAAGTACTTTCGGTTTTGTAGTATAAAATAAAACACTTTTTTTTTAAACAAAGAATAGTTTTTAATCAATTATATATTTTCCATTTTGCTCAATGACCTTTTGCCATCTTTCTTTCAGCTGCATGATTCCGCGCTCATAAAATTTCTGGTCCTTATCAGCAAAAAAGTGAACCAGGTGCGAGTGAAGGTCACCGTCATTTGTGAAAGTTTTACCATTCAAAGAATTCTGCAAACTTCGAAATAAATGGTAATCAGATGGTGCTAGATCAGGGCTGTATGGGGGGATGTGGCATCACTTCCCAGCCAAGCTCCAATTGTTTCCCACGAGTTGCCAAAGATGTGTGAGGCCTTGCATTATCTTGGTGGAAAACTACACCTTTCCGATTTGACAATTCTGGCCGTTTTTCTTTGATTGCTTGATCCAGTTTTAATAATTATTGACAGTAAACATCAGAATTGATCGTTTGGTTCCTTGGAAGCAGCTCAAAAAACACCTTTGTAATCCCACCAAACTGACAACATGATCTTTTTTGGATGCAATTCAGCTTTTGATGTGGTTTGAGCTGGTTTATCGTGTTTGCTCCATGATCGTTTTCGAACTATGTTACTGTACAGGACCCATTTTTCATCACCAGTGATGATTCTTTTTAAGAAAGGGTCGGTTTCATTTCGTCTAAGGTGCATATCGCAAAAGTTGATTCTTTGTGTTAAATGAATTTCTTTCAATTCGTGAGGTACCCAAATATCAAGCTTCTTAACTAGCCCAAGACATTTTAAATGTTTTCCAATTGTTGTGTGCGATACATGTAGCCTCTCCGCAACCTCTCGAACAGTTATATGACGATCCTCTTCAATTATAACTTTGATTTGGTCATCATCAACTTCAGTAGGCCGACCAGAACGTTGCTCATCTTTGAGGGAAAAATCTCCAGAACGGAATTTTTTATACCAATTCTGACACGTGCGCTCTGTTAAATAATTAGCACCATAAACTTCACAAATATTTTTGTGAGCCGCAGCAGCTTTCTTTCCTTTACGGAAATAAAATAGTAAAATATGTCGAAAATGTTCGTTTCTGAACTCCATTTAAAATTAACCCACAACTAATAGCTTTAATAAAAATCACGCACTACTTGCTTCTGAAGTTACGTCAGTGTGACTAGTATCACGCGACAAACGGTAAAGTACAGCACTAACATACGTTATACAAAAAATAAAGCAACGCTCTCTATCAGTAAAAACCGAAAGTACTTCGTTGCCAACCCAATAGTATTCATCATTAGTATTACATATCTTCTTTGAATATATTTCATTGAACTCTTCTAACATAAATCTACATTTATTTCTGCTTGTTTGGTTAATAAACGTGGAATTCATCAATTAGCCAAATTCTTTGCACACAGATGTTTGTGAATAATGACATCTATTAAAGATCTAATGCTTGATTGTTCTTAAATCTCTGGGTGATATTCCGATTTTTCTAATTACTTTTTCTGTGGAATTGTTTTCAGTACAAATAGCTACCGTAGATCGTCCAAGCCATGGTTTGGTCTTCTAATGTATATATTCCACAGTAGCTAGTGAAGGGCTACCGTCACACGTTACAAACAGCATAAAATATCTCTCTGTATTATGAATTCAGTGCACTAATATAATCTTTAATAGAAAGTAAAACTCACATATCATGGAAAAGAGAGGTAGTTGGAACACACTTCATATAGTCGAACACCACGTTTAGATCAGTAAAAGAAGCGTTTCGGGGTAGAGGTTCGAAGACGATGTAACTGTTGAAGCTTTCGTACGCAATTAACTGCCATCTTCTTATGATAGCATCAAGAAACTTCCTATCCGTTAAAAAAAATTATTCTCAAGACAAGAGATTATGTAGTAAAAATAACTTTGTTAATTTATATTTTTGGAATGGTTTAATATATAAAATAATAAAAGTTCCTGTTTATATTTGATTCACCCTTATATTTAACTGCCAAAAGAATAGGCTGACACAGATATTCTCATTTTTGTATGGATTGACAGTCTACTAACACTCTCAATATCTGCCCAAACTCGCTGTTTGGGCAGATATTGTTCTATTGTTGTAGATGCTATTGCGAAAGATCTCAGTAAAAGCCTTGAAATGATGCTAACATTTCCCTATGCTATCGTTATTAATTACGCAAAATTAAATAAAAATTTTCTCTATTGAATTAAACCACGACTCGAACCTGTATCTACCGTTCTCTAGACGGTAGTTTTAACCAATTAAGCCATCAAGCAGTAGTCTCTTAATATGCCACAAATTGCATTATGCATTATCTAATTGTTTTAACGTTCAGTTTTCATTTCATGTTTACAATTATATATAAATAAATAAAAGCGCTTCACAATGGGAAATTAATGAAAATTAACATTTCCAGTTAATTCTCCGCTACTATTAATTACAGAGTGTTAATTAAAAATTTTCTGCATTGGACCAGGACCCGAACCTATATCTATCATTCTTAAGGCGATTTCTTTAAATAAATAAATTTAAAAAAATAATAAAGTAAATGAAATAGCAAGAAATGTTGTAATTAATATGTAAATATGTAATGTAATTAACTTCGCGAGCACTTAATTATATATTTATATATAATTTTAAACTTGTTAATTAAAAGAATACTTGCATGAGCAACTGTAGAAAGCCAGTTTAAAAGCATTGGAATAGGAACTTATAATATTTAACAACTGTAGAGATGAACTACGGTTAGGAAAATTTTTTACGAAATTAATTGTCCAAAATATGGGTATTATAAGAAAACATTAGAAAGTAATATGGATGTAGAACTATGAAAGAGATTAAAATTTAACCGAATTGTTTTTTAGGTTTTCGTAAAATATATATGCATATTTGATGATCTAAGAATATTATATAATTTTTACACTATTTTGACATAATATGAAGGCTGAAAATATATTTTAAAAAATATTTAAAACATACATATTTTAAATTCTATTCTACAGTATTTTTTTCATTTTGAAATTAAAGCGAAATCGCTAAATCTAGAACAATATTCAAATTATCTTTCAAAAGTATTAGTTTCGAAAGCTTGTATTAAACAAGGAAGAAATAAAATTATAATGAACTTAAATTTGTTTTAAATGGGTTTGACATTAAGCTTAAACGCCGCAACGAATTAACCGTTCTCTTTTCAAGCGCAGTTTCCGAAGATTTTAAACAACAGCCACCGATTTAACGAGCAAAAAGCTCATATCCGTCCTGGAATACTTATTCATTTCATACAACGCCGCATTATGTATGAATATGTCTGGCATTTTAAAAGGCAATACATACATGTAAATATTTTTTAGGAAATCTCAGAAATTTCTCTCTAATCCCCGGAAAGTAACATGTTTATATTTAATTTGATCATATTCAAAAGTTTTATATGATTTTAAATCTATTCTTAATTAGTAGGCTTTTTTGAATTGGCCTTTGAAAATATTCTTTTAAATTAATTAAAATAATATATTCCATACCGAATGCTAAACAATTTATCCTTTTGCGAAAATAAAAAAATTAAATATAGAAAGCAATATAATAAATTCTTGAAAAGATGTAAGACTTTAGGTATCATACTCTCACATTGATAATTAGAACTGATAGCTTAGTTGCATGCGCGATTGTACGTGAAAGCAAGCTTTAATTGTGATAAAATATGTTTAAAGGAATTTATTTTCAAATTGGACACCTTTTCTGTGATATTTTAGAATTAAGTTCCAAAAATGAGCTTACATTACTACGAATCATTTACTTGTCGCCTTAAGAAGCTTGTGCTTTATTGGACACAGGTATCTATAAACATTCTGTTAATAAAAATTAAATGTAGGAATAGAACACACTATAGTTTATAAAATAGGAGTCGCTAGAGTTGAACTTTTAACATCTTTATCCAACACTACAAAGGCGCCGCACCACCCACTTTTTGCTTAGCTTGCTTACATTTGTCTCAAATATTATTATTATGTAGGGATTGTAAAATTAACTTTTTTTTCCGCTTGCTTACATTGATGTATGAATTTGTTTATCTCAGTTTTCATATTATTTTTGTTAATCGTGTAAGTAGATTATATTGAACTGTTGGATAAATAAACATTTTTATTATAAATATGCATGAACTAGTTTTAACAATTATTCAATTAAATTCTACATTTACTCACACATTTTTCTTCATTAATAATTATAATTTCTCAAAAAATTTATTTCAGTTAACAACTTACAAGAAATGCTGACATACCTACATATGCTAGTTTTATCGTTGTCAGTAATATCAAAATAAAAAATTCGCAAGTTTTATTTTTTTAATTCATGTATTATACGATAACCATAAAATATAGAAATAAAATACGATGGGACAAATAAAAATGAGCAGTTTAGGTACATTCTATTTTAGTAAACATAGTGTCACTAGGTTAACTAATTAATGAAGCTTCTTATTTTTTCATACAGTGAAGTAACTGAATACAATATAAAAGGATTTATTTTAAAAAGAATCTTCAGATACACTTGGTTTTACTAAATATTAGTTACGAACAGTTATCTCAGAATATTCGGGATCTACATTATCAAACCATCAATAGTGGCTAAAAATTTATTTTAGGAAAGATTTATAATTGTTCAGCATTGTCGTAGTTTAGACTACACTATCAAAAACAAACGCTAAAATTAAGTAAGTTAATATATATGTTATGTATATATTTCCAAATCAAACTTTTCTATACGGATCTATTTTGCTAAAGAGTCGGTTCTAGTGAGTTCAATATAGTTCGTGAAAAGATGAGAATTCTTAGCAACCTTAATAATTCAGATATTTTATCCTAAAAATAAAACCTATTGTATATTTTATAAAAGGTTACTGTCACTAGTCAGGTCACTCCAAATCATTATTCAGATTCTTAGTTTTGTTATAAAAAAATTCCAATATTAAAGGTAAATAACTTTATAGCATGAATTGTGAAAACAATTGACGTTAAATATTTTTACGAACAAACCAAATTGTACGAACAATTAATAATGTAGAGTAGACGACTCTAAATTATAATTAGAATCATAACTATTGCTTTTAATTTCATCTAGTAGAGCAGGATTGTAATACACGTGCGGATTAAGAAATCTGACAAAAATGAAATAATGCGTTTACAATATGCAAAATAGACAATTTCTCAAATGCAATGAAGAACTGACAAGGTATATGCGATAGTGGGACCGTGTATGAAATAGATACTTGGCACTAGTTTGATTTGAACAAGTTTCTGCACTAGCAAGAAAAGTATCGCTTTACGCATTTGTTGAGCAAACTATTACTGTGTTCGCGTTATAAGTGAACAACATTTCGGAGAGATAATTTTAGTACTAACACTATTTCAAAGTACGATATATATTGATAAAGTATACTCGCCATAGATTTTGTATAGACAATAACCTAAATAAAAATATGCGTTTTGTTGACCAAAGACTGAAAAAAAAATTAAAAAATTTAATTTTACCTTTATGAGAGCAAAGTGAGAAGTTTGCTAAAAATACAACAGAGAACAACAGTAAGCAATATTAAAATTTCCAAGTAGATCTCCCATTTAGTTTAAATTTGACAGTTATTGAAAGCAAACAGTCTCTTGTTGTAGCTTGACATAAAAAGCGAATTTAGTGTTTTTTTTTCAAGGAAAAGTTCACAAACCAAAGCAAAGCTTGCCCCAGCGATTAAAATGATTCATCAATAGTTTATTGATTTTCACTGTGGTCATTTCGGATACTCAAATGTGGCCACCACATTAGAAATCATGTTTAAAATCAACATTGTATTATTGCAAGGCCACAGAGTAAAAGTACGCGAAATAACTGAGACAGTGAACCGATCTCAGATGAACGTGTATGCAATATATTCCATTGAATGCTTACAATTGACAGAAAACGCACACGTGCGATAATTTCGGAGGTCGTTTTGCCAATATTTATGTACAATGAAAAAAATTTTTACATCCGATAATAACTGTGGATGAAAAATAATCCATCATTATACACAGAAGACCGAAAAGTAGTATAAACAGTGGATTTCTACAGGGGAAGAGGTGCCGAATAAAGCTAAAGAGATTTTGTGAACGACCAATTTGAAAAGAGAAAAACACTCAAAGACGAATTATATTATTCGTATTAGACCGTATTGAAGTTTTGAAAAAGAAACCGCATCTTAAAAAGAAAAGATTCTCTTCCATTAAGACACGTCTACAGCTGCTATGGCTAAAATTGTGAATTAGGCTTCAAATTGTTTCCACATACAACATATTCTCCAGACATGTCACCTAACAATTATATTCTGCCTCGTAACTTGAGGAAATAGTTCGACGGAAAGGGATTCAACTCTGATACTAATTCTATTTCTTCAACTCTTCAAAATGGATTTGTTACAACGATGCTCTCTCCCATCGATGTAACAATTGTTTATTTGGAAGGGTTGGAGAAATCGTATTATTGGAAAGGGGATTCACAAATTAGAAAACCCTTGGACTAAGTGTATTGACGTAAAAAGAGATTACGCTGAAAAATAAAATGTTTTTTAGTCGAATAATTCGAATCTGTAGTGTTCCATTTAAACTTATCACTTCGCTCTCAGACTAAGGAATTACAATATCCTAAAAAAAAAAACTGGCAATAATTATACCATTTTGATATGCTAAAGTGACAATTAATTCGTCGCTAAAGGGGTTAATATTTATTTTCTTTTTAATAATTTCTTTCTTTAATTGCTTTTTCATTTGTTGTAATATGCAAAAGTTAAGTCACGTTAATATATTATTGTTGTTAGTTACCATTGTTATTATGATTTCTACTTTCATTTATACGTATTTATGCCGTATTTGCTTCTGTTATTATTAAATAGAAGAACACCGTATACTTCGAGCAGTGATTTAGTTTAAAAAAATATCTTATTCTCGCTGGAATATAAACTTTCTTAGGCAGTCTATTATATAACAAAAATAATTATAATGCACAATATAATGTAAAAATTATTCTTTGTTCTATTTGTTCCGAACTCTTTCGGTTGTAAATGGATATTCATAACTGAGACAAAAGAGAGCTTAAAAACTCCCCAACAAAAATTACTGAAATCGAAAAGGTTTTTACATTTCCGTTTTTCTAATTTCTTCTCTTAATGTAATTTAAAGTCTCTACTTTAGGGTTAAAATAAAAATAGCAAAGATTCTCTGGCATTTGATTTGGAAAAGCCTTACTTTCAATTCGGGAAAAAAGAATGATTAGGGATATTATTAATAAAAAAATACTTTGAAATAATTTTTGAATGAAGGCTAGCAGAATATTAACAGCTAGATACTCATCTTACGTTTACTTTGAGAAAATACAAACAAAAAATATTGATCGCATTGTAGCCAATTAACGTTAATCGTCGACATCAATTTTATGTTTACATTATGGCTTATGTATGTTTGTGTGTTCAGCAATCAACACATTAGTATTTATTGAAGGGTTTTGTCATTAAGAACAGAAATATAAAAATCTGGAGCCTGATTAGAATTATGATAAAGCATATGTATATATTATCTACAGCCTTATAGAGTCGTTTAAAGAAAGCAACAGTAAAATTACTATTCCTTAATAATTCGAAGCATCATCAAAGAGTTTTTCCGTTCTTCATTCTAGGTAGTATAATAACATCTGAGTACCTACAGACAGTGTACACTCTATATTATTTCTTTATGGATCGCTGATATTAATAATAAATTACAACACGAAAGTTAGTAATAGAAAATATTTTTGGGGGTTTCCATAAAACCGAAATATGTTTAACGCGAAGTATTAATATACGAGCACAGATATTCTGCAATTTTTGTATATTTTAATCATTATATAATCATGACGTAAATGTTACGCTTCGTTATCTGAAAATTCTACAAACATATTTTGAAAGTAGTTATTAAATGGATATATCGCTCTAATTAGCTATCATGTATTCAAATATATCACAAATGCATAATAATAATAATAATTAGAAAAATAAAGTAAATCATTCTTTTGTATCCTTTGAGTTAAATTCATATGATGAAATTATAAACTAGGTAATTGAATTTGGAATTCGATGAGCTATATATTTTAATTGAAAATATAAAATTTAATCACGTAAATGCAATGCAGATGTAATAATTGGGTATTATATCGATATACAATTTATGCAATTTATTTAATCTTTATATTTTAATAAAAAAGAGTTATTAAACTATTTACGTGGGTTGCTAAAAAGTTTTATTATCTTTCGTGGTAGTTAAAATCTCTACAATTCTGCATACGGTCAAACCAATTCTCGAAGCATTTTTCCATTTAGAAGCGAACTTGTCGCGCAAACGCGTCAAGCATCTTTCAGGTGTTGAAAAACATGCTTTCCACGTATTTGGCTTTTAAACAACAGAAACAATCAATGTTAAATCAAGATTACATGGGCAACAAGACATTAACTAGTCTTTCATCTTCAAATATTCGATTGTTTGAGTGTCTGTGCGCATTATCATCATGAAGGATTGTACAATACAGGTTAGTTTTACGCAACTCATCAATGATTTCCAGCAAACAAATTGTAAATTAATCAGCGTTTATAGTCATTCGATCACGAGATTTTTGGAAATTTTGCACTAGTGTCATAGCATTCTAATATAAAGGTAATTTAAATTTTTGATATGGGAAGGTTGATAGATAGGTACATATTTTATTTCCATAATTACTACCACAAAACTTATATGTATCTTATAATTAAATGTTCAACTAATTTTCTATTATGTAAGTTGATAACTTCATATGAAAAAAAAAGGATAATTAATGAATGATTAGAGGATAGTGTTTAATATTGATTCAAGATAATATAACGAATGACATAACGAAAACGAAAATCTGAAACACAAAATAATACATTGATTCTCTATGTAAATCTCAACAAAATACTGATATTCGAATTAATTCAACATGTTTAAATCTAGTAACATGTTCAAATAAAAGACAATGAATATCATTAAAATTTAGTAATCCGCTCTTGCGGGGTTGAGTAAAAATAAGTAAATTTATTTTTGCGTTTTAGTGCTTTCACAATTACACTAGAATTTTGAAATCTAAAAATAATGGACAGTCCCATAATAAAATAAGTTAATAATGTTAGATACGGACAAATTAATCATATGTGAATATGCTTACGAAATAAATGGGTGTCAATCGAAATAACTTTACCGGGACACATGCAATGTTAACATTTGCGTGAAATCAGAGTATGCTAAAATTCCCGCATAAAAAAATATTCAGTAATTCTAAAGACATTTACATGGATTCACACTTTTGCCCATTACTGTATAATCCGATTTCCAGGGATTAACTCAAACATACAAACAAACTTTCCGTCTTTATTAGTCAGACATGTAAATATAACATTATGTGAAGGCGTCCGGGAATTGAACGGTAAAAGCCCGACTACGCCAGCGAAGCTAGCGACAAAAGCTTTTAAATTACGTAAGAATATAGGAAAGGCTAAATGCATTACGAAAAAACAGAAAACAAAGCCTTATACAGAACTTCGAATGGACGCTAATAATAAATGTAAAAGAAATATAAGTAAATGAATGAATTTTAGGATTTCAGATTAATTCTCTTTCAGTAATCACTTTCAGTCAAATTTCTTTAAGAGATTTGTACAATTTGTACTTTCTGTAAGGTAATATACATATATAAAATGTTTAACTTTTCTACTTTAGATCCGTGATCTAAACTAAATATGTACATATGTAGATTAGAGCTAATGCCGTAGCTTTAATTAGGATGTAGGGTGAAGGTAAAGGAAGAACATGTTTTGATAAAGTAAAATATTGCTTTCTTTCATTAGAATAACCAATATTTATATTAGATGGAAGAGCCACTGATGCGAACACTATTACGAAATTGTGAAAGTAACTTAATTTATAGCAGTTTCCTAATGAATGTATATTACACTTATATATTTTAATATTTCCATTTTTATTCTGATTAATTGATATTTTGATTGTACTTTAGAGAATTTATGGAGCGAAGTTCTTTTTGATTGACCATGTAGTCATATAACTCATGTTCAAAATTAACGCACTACTCTATATTTCTGCTATATTGAACTATAATTTCTGTATTTTCTCAAACTAAACAGGGTACTCAGAGATATCGACCACCTCCCTCCAAACCATCAACTTCTCTAGATAAATATTTAAAGTCCAGCGCTCTTTACTTACTACATACATTAATGAAAATCAAATTCAAAATAATGAAGTAGATTATAAGAGACTTGCTTTATTTATTATTTCGAATAAGACATTATAATAATTACATTAGGCGCTCACCAAAAATAAAAAATAAATAAAGTTGATGTCACAACAAGATTGGAATAAATATGAAATAACAAACGTATATCATAGCAATAAATAACACCATACTTAAGCAGACTGTAACATCTGCAGAAAAGTATTCATATTTCAAATAAATCTTTTCCATTGCGTCTTTGTAATGGATGAAGAAATGTAAAAATGGATGAAGATTATTATAATACTCAAAAATTTTCCAACAAATGCACTCAATGAGCAAAATTAGCCAAGAACATAAGGATGGGCCAGGGTTATCTGTACAGTTAGAGATACATGAATCTGTAAGGGTTGTAAAAGTGGATCTAATGCTAAACTGCAAAAGCTGGCGAAACAGGGCTAAGACTACATAGTGGCTAAACGAGTTATAATCAAGGCCAACTTCAAGATATATATACCAAGAAGCCAATACACTCCAAAGAGAAGACGTGACCTACAATAGATCTGGAGAGGTTGCAGTTTAATAGGCTGTATGGCCACCTCAAGTAATTTTAAAGCAGTTCCAGATTCTGGTTCACTATTAAGTGCAGGAGTAATATATGATTGTGTTAGTGAAGATATATGTATATACCACTTTTACATATATTTCTAAGCTCCATAGAAATTACAAATAGTAATTTAAGTTGTGGCATTATTAGTATATTTAATTTTGATTATAATGTATTAAACGAATATCTTAGATTGATTTAGAAAATATTGGTTCTTTTCATATATTACTGGCTAGAACAAATTTGAAAATAATACCAACATTGGATATAAAACTTCCAAAAGCATCAAATATTTGTCGAGGAAGACATATTTCTGTAAAAACTCTTACTGCTATAAAGAACCGTCTCATAATACAAATATTCTTCGGTTGAACAACAACCTTCAGCCAATACTATGGGAATAGAAATTGCAACTGTGTACACTTTTAGTGTAAAGAGGTTGAATTTAGTTTGTGGAATCTCTCGTTTGTATTTTTTATAAACATTTTACGATATTTTTCGCAAATTAAGGATTCAATTTTTCTCTAGATTATTTTTTGAATTTATTTTACAAATATGCAGTCGCATATTATAAAAAAGAATCTAGTTATTATAATTTTTTGTTAAATGTCTTAATTGTTTTATGTAAATATGGGTTAATGATATAAAAATGAATTTTTCTGATGTACCCATGTGTTATATGTGCTGTAATTAGTGAGCATGCATGTATTTATAAAATGTAAATTGTCAAATTTAATTAAGTTACCTAACTTTCATGTATATAATTAATAAAGCTGGTATAATTTTCATTAATTACAATTTATGAAATAATAAATAACTGCCTAATAATAACAAAGAAGCTTTGTTAATTGAAAAGAAAGCATGTGTTAACAATTTATTACATTAAAACCCATTAGTTACTAAATTTTACTTACTTATTGATATGGTATAATCCCAGCTCTCTGAATCATTCTTATGGACATTGAGTTTGTCAGGCTGTAAGCAAAAGAATATATAAATATAATATCAATTGTATTCTCATTTAAATATAACTAAAAACATTTTTAGCGCATCCAGTGAACTTTTAAACAAAGTAATTTTTCGACCATGGCATACACATATTTAATCAAAGGCATAACTATTGCATTAGTTGTATTGGTTTTATTTGAAATGATATACCATATAATACCGCATTAGTTAAAAAGATAGTACAAGTGCACAAAAAAATTTGTTTAGTTTTTGGCCAAGTCAACGACGCTCTATACATAATTGGCGATAGCGTTCACAAGTCTAAAGGTCCAGCAAAAATTGTCTATAGGAGTTACGCTTGGAACGCTTCAACTCCCATAAAATGTGAACGTTGAAGTGAAGTTTGAGTTTCGAAAACAAAAAAAGCGACTACGATAGAAGTGCGATCGAAAGGATAGTTTTTACCATCAAAAATACACGTGTATAACAGTATGACTCGAAACATTATTTGTTATACAAAAAAGTCCCCAATTTGGTATAATTTTGGCCTTACTCTTTTAAGCGCTTCAATAAGTTATTCATGACGTCTTTGTACCATGCAGCATTGACGCTGACACTAAAGAGAACGAATTTTCAATAGATAACACATCGAAAAATTTTATTAACAGCGTTTTGACATATAATTTCGATGTTCTCATTTTTATTGATTCGGGTGAGCCCTTTCCGATTCATTTTCGCATTTTTTTATTTGGTGATGGTATCATATTGGAAACACCATTCATCACTGGTGATAATTTTGTTTAAGAGGTGAAGATTGCTATTCACAAATTGGACATAATCTCGAGATGTATTTATCGCTCTTTTCTTATTGCCCAGTCTATTCGACTTCGTAATTCTCGAGACGTAAAACATCTTTTGAAACATGAAGATCATAAATCTGGGTTAACTCATAGCAACCTGGACATATACCTGGTTTATCAAATGTTTCAGTATTTTCTCTAACTAATAAAACAGAATTTAGTAATCTGAACAGCACTAGAAAAATTAAAACCTTTGTAATAACACTGTTCGCGAACTACTACCACCAGGTGTTTTTTAAAAAATTAATAGTTTCTTTTTGAACTAACTTGGTACTTAAATACGTAAATACAATTTTTAGTTTGAATCGAGTTTTTCGTAAAATATCATCCTATGTTTGAGACTAGAAACGAAAGTTTTCGTTACCTTCTATCTGTTTTATTTTAAAAATCTAATATCTTAAAGCAGATATGGGCAACCTTTGACATGTTGTGGGTCAAACTTTAATGTGCAAATACGTTCGCGGGCCACGTTTAAAAGTAGTGCATTTTAAAGTATGTTATAAAGTAGTGTTCATAATTTTTAGCGATAGATATCAGACATGAAATAATACAATGTCTCGCAGGCCGGATCAAATCTTACAGCGGGCCAGTTGAAGTATAGTTCAGTCTTAAGATAACAATGCAGAATAAATATCTTTTAAACTGCTGTTGCAAATTCATATATCTACACAGAATAGAAATTAGTTATGATCTATTTCTCAAATATACTAATAGTCTTGCGTTTATTCATATTCATAGACACTAGGTCTATACATCGACATTCGTTGATTGACGAATATTTTTAGTAACTATCTAAATACATTTCTTTATTTGTTGATACACCATAATTCACATTAAATTGCGAAATAATAAATATTGCTCAGCAATCATCGAATAGATCGCGTGAATATGTGTTCACTTAGCCCATCCTTCTTCTTTATTTAACTTTTCGCACTTTAGTGAATTCTACTGTATACTAATATTTTCTCAACATAAAAAGAGTATGCATGATGAAAATAGAAAGTAATCTGGGTTGTTGTAAGCTAATGATTATTTCTTTGTAATATAATCTTCATTTTGTGAAATGGTTTGTATTTTATGATATAAAATTAAATATATTTTTGTGTCTCTTGACTAATATAGAAAACTAAGTTCTTTAAACTTTTTATAACTACCTGAAATCTAACGACTTGATAATAATAAGCCATGCCTTTGCACTAAAAAGACTTTGACGCCAATTAGGGAGGGCATTGACAAGTCATAAGTCATTATTACTTACGCGATCGCGGTGCGATTTATTAAGATCTTTGTCTGCTGGCATTTGCTTTAAATGGGAAAGAAAACCACGAAAAACTCTTCCGGCAGTAGGGGGTTCCAAGATCCGATCTGATAAGTCAGTAAGTTTCCACTGACTTAACAACTGACCTTTAAATATTTTTTGAAACTTAGTCGTATAAAGCGCGCATTTATACACTCCAGAAACGATCGCTTTAAAAAAGTTGAAACTAATTTATATTTTCTTACAAATCTAGATTATCTAGGTATTCTCCACGTGTTGCCTTAGTATATATCTAATGCTGAATTTCGAAACGAATAAACAATCCGCTTTAGACTACTCCAGACGTTTCAATTGTGTTTAGATCTAGAGACTTAGCTGGCCACGGCAAGATCTTCAAATTCCGCTCGGAAAATAAAGTTTTGGTATATTTTGCCCTATGTCATGGTATCCCATCTTGCATAAATGTGTAAGCAACGTAAGAAATCAAGATATGTAATCAAGATTAATTCCGTCATTTCTTCATATTGAACCTGGTTCACCCATTCAAGTAACGAAACAAACGGGATCAAGTCCGCTTCTTGACATGCAGGGGCAAATCATTACAACTGATATTTGACAACGGCACTTTTATGACAATGATTGGGTAAGCTAATTCTAACGGAACGCGCGAGTTCTTTTACCGCCTTCTATCACGATTCATCACTGAACACAAATTTCAAATTTACTAATAATGTGTAAAATTTTAAGTACTTAGTTGAAATTAATGATGAGTTGGAATTAATGATTATAAATGTTTCTTCGTACGTTCGTTTCGATATGTTTAAGTTATCTTCCTGTAAATTGCACAGCACTTTTCTAAAAGGGCACAGTCGATTTTACGCACTTTTTTTTATAATACGATCTCCGCTTTTTGTGCGTTTTCTAATCCTCGCCTTTATCTACTAGCTACGGACAAGTTCCTTAAACTAATTTCGCTACCCTGTCTACGAAGGGAAACACATTCTTTCCTTGCTGTTTCTCGATGAGATGTTTTCAGTTTTTAAGAAAGTCTCTATTGCGATCTTTTTTTCATTTGGAATGTGCATGTTTTCCCATTATTCAAAATTTATCACTGTACGTACAACACTCGAAAAGATAAAATAATTAAATATTTAAGAAATATCTGGAACTGAGGCAGCTACTGTTCCAAGTGCTTATTTAACACTGCACATACCGAGACAAATGGTGGTATTTTTGAATGTTTAATTTCACATCTTTTATCAATGGTATAATTTGTAGAACAGAATAAAAAATTCTATTGATAAATTACAATTATTAACAGTTTCTTTGTTATCTCAGTAATGCAATGGTTGATATTGACCATGTGCATTAGGCATTTTTGTTCACATTTGCTTCCCAATTACTTCCTCTGAATATTGGGGGTTCCCCCCTCAATCACCTTGTATGCATGTATGTATGTATGTATATACATATGTATTTATGTATAAATAAATATATATATATTTATATTTGTGAAGATTAATACTAGCCAACGCAGCGATGCAATATATAATGTAGTAATTCAAATAACGATTTATACAATTATGAGTAAAAGTAATCGCTGTCAGGTAACGAATATTTATAATTCTATAACTACCTATAAAATTGATGCGACAATATTAAACGAACCTGAATTGACTCATAATTGCATATACAATTTATTTACATGGTGGTATTTGCAGCTGGTACAATTTAGCCGATATTTTCGTAAAACTAATTAATTTAGAACGCAGTTGAATGCAAATTCCTCTTGCTATCAGCACTTGCTGTGGAATAATTATTCCCGTGAAATTTAATTCCTCAATGATACAATTTATAAATCGCCAATTCCATTCTTTTTGTACCGCTTAGGTAGATAACTTTAATGTAATCTAGTTATGCAATAATTGATTATTTTTTGAACAAGTTTATACACTTAATAACCATAAAGGAATTGCTTTAACGCTATTAAAAATGCAGTTTATTTCCAGCATACGTATAAATCACAATTCAGAAGTTCAGCTTGCCATCTTTGTCGAATATATATGACTTTTGTTCAGCTTATTTTCAAATAAAATTTCAAGCATAAAAAATATAATAAGGCTTTTCTTTGATATCATTGTTTTTCCGCATACGTATTGTTTACTTTATTTATGCGCGTAGGCTATACATTGCGAACGGCGATTCGTGGATTTAAAGGTTTTTGTCGTAAAATAGCGATTAGGCTCGAGTCAACTCCTTTTCCCTCTTTGTGTTTTACACTATAATGTGCAATCATAAAATCTTGATGTTTTGAAGTAAAAATAACTATGGAAGTACAAAGCTACGCGGAATACAATTCGGACCAAATGTGTAAAATTAGTTGCTTATGTGCATTATATTGCTTCTATTGAACAAAGAAAAGATTCTGAGTATTAAACTTCTTATATTTTATGACTTATTGAAACTTTATTAATTTATTTTAATATATATATGTATGTATGTACATACAACCATGCTCAGATGTATTAGACACCCCAGGTAAAAACCCTTATTCTCGGTGTTATCCAAGTCTGACGGAAATTAACCGTAAAAATAGTTAATGGTATATACAGAAATGCGTTTGTGAATACCCTAGTTAATCCCCTATTGAAAAGAATAGGTGGAAAGGGGAAACTGTGGATTTTAGAAGTTTAGTGTCATTCTAGCAGTGTGTGAGCAACGTGCTTTTGTGAGTTTGTGGTAGAGATCAATTAGATTATCCTATTTTTTCACGTTGTGTCAGTTATTTGTTGAAGAAAAATGCCTAAAACACGCGAGTTGTCGGTAGGGGAACGCGCCCAAATAGTGCTACTGCATTCCCAGAAGTTATCAATAGCTGCAATTGCAAAAAAAAATGTTCGCGATGTGCATTCCGTACAACCATTAGTCGCTATCAGGAGAGTGGGTCATTTGTTAACAGACCAAAAAGTGGCAGAAAACCCTGTACCTCGATTAGAGAAGACAGAATTTTACAAAGACTGGCTCTCAGTGATAAGAAAAAATCGTCGAAACAGCTCGCCAGTGAGCTGAAACAGCGTTATCGCGTAACAGTTTCTGCGCAAACAGTGAGAAAGCGTATCCAGCGTGCTGGTTTACGAGGGTGTAAAGCGCGACGTAAACTGCTTTTAACTGGCGCTCATAAAAAGAAGCGGTATTTATGGGCCAAACAACATGAAAATTGGACAATCGAGAAGTGGTCGAAGATTCTTTGGTCTGATGAATCGAATATCGAGGTATGTAAGTACATCTTCATGACTAATATTCTTATCGTTGTATGCAATTCAATCTACATGTAACATTAAACAAAATGAATCCTGTCTAAGTGCTAACTTTCTTCTTTTGCCTGGCAGCTTTGGAGACTACCTGGGACGCTATACGTGCGGCGTAGGCAAGGGGAAGCTTATGAACCACAATGTATCATTCCCACAGTAAAATTTGGAGGTGGTAGTATCATGGTTTGGGGTTGTATGTCTGCATACGGTGTTGGAAAAGTGTACCTGTGCGATTGACAGATGAATAGCCAACGCTATTTAGCCATGTTGGAGGAAGTATTAGAACCGTCTGTGCTAAAACTTTTCGACCAGGATATTCCACAATACATTTTTCAGCAAGATAATGCGCCCTGCCACAAATCGGGAGCTGTAATGCGTTGGTTCGAGGAAAACACAGTGGAGGTATTGGATTGTCCGCCACAAAGTCCCGATTTGTCGCCCATTGAAAATTTGTGGCGTATCTTAAAAACTAAGATCACGGAAAATAAATGCCTGTCAAAAGCAGAATTATCAACAAAAATTCGCGAAATATGGGCTGTAATACCACCGGCAGAGTGTTACAATTTAGTGGCAAGTATGCCTCGACGAGTGCGAGCTGTCATTAAGGCCAAGGGCGGAGCGACAAAATATTGATAAATTGTACTATATTACTAAATAACACTTTGTACATAATTTTCACAACAGTTTTATTTTCCTCACCTCTCTTTTGACTAAACTATATAAACTATATATGTATGTACATAAATTCGTAAGGTGTCTAATACATTTGAGCATGGTTGTATATATCCGGCTGACACCTAATTTAAGATGAAATATATACATATAGCGTTAAAGAGATAACATTTAGCTATTAATCCCAAAATGTATAACCTGTTCAAATATGCACACGAAACCACCCAGTACCTTTGCTTATCTCTAAGCGAATAAAATATACAAATATAATTATAATATTAAGACATTTTCATTTGCACGTTATCATCTTGGAAATAGTTGCTGCTTCAACTAGTTCAAAAACTATGTCAATTGCATTGTGGCTAATGTAACCAACTTTTGATAAATAAAGATTTGACATTAATTGTATTTCATATTTAATAAATTAGTTACATTTAAAAAATGCTGGTCAAAACTTTCGAAATGTGTAATAATGCTGATTGTCGTGAAATAATTTCTTGAATGTGAGCGTTCCTAAATTTTATTTATGCGATGAAAATGTGAATGTATCATACACTAACGTCTTTTTAGTCTATTATTTACTTATTATTAAAATGTAGGAACGTATTACAACAAAACTTACTTAGTAATAAAAATTGCAACAAATATTCGAAATGTCCTCTTTCAAATTCTAAGTAAACGCTAAACGATTACACAAGTTTTCTAATCGTGTATATTAGTGATATAGTACATAGTACTCACTAGCGACGTTGTCGTAGACTTGTTCGTCTGACTTTGCATTGATCAGAGCAGATAAAGTGCATACGAGCACAAGAAGGACGTCTTCTAATGACGAAAAGCTTATCGCAGATAGACAAATTAAGCATACACATTTAGTAGCGGCATAAGTAGATCTCTATCAAGAATTGAGATACATGCGGTTGCAAATTGTTATTCAGATGGTATTCGTACCGTTTATACATATACAGTCCAGGCAAATGTTTATTGGCTTATATTTTATTTTAGAAAAGAATTTTAAGTTTCGTTTTATGTAAATAGTTTTATTTTATTTTAATAAATAGATTAAATGTATAGAAGGCTTAATTAAAAACCTAAGCATACTTTTACAAAGCGAACAGTGAATAACATAATAATTTCACTCGTTACAAATAAATGAAGTGCGCTAATAAAATTATTATGCTGATCACAACTAGCGTATAGGTTAATCAAACTAGGTTAACGGAACAAAAAATAAGATTGATTATTAAGTTCTAAAAAACTTCGTTTTGAAGGTTTCTCTAATATATGAATGTGAGCGTTCACTGAGACAAAAGCAAACATTTCACTACATTTCATCCATCAAAAATATCTACTTTAATCTTTTCCATAGTTAGCTGAGGAAAAGTTCGGCAAATGTAAGAAAAGCAGTTTCCACTGTTACCAAGAGATTTAACTGTTTCATGACGCCCAATTTTATATGTAATGGCGGCAAGATAATTCACGAGTTACCAATGGATTGGAGACTATATTTTGCTTACCGGGTATCTTTTTTTTTTCTTACGAGCCAATTTTTCCTTACTAAATATTCTTGTTTAGCTCTGTTGTTCCAGATATGTAAAACATGGAAATTTAGTGTAACTGTTTTGTTGACCGACAATAATATTCATGATGCTTTACTTTATTCAAAACTGATGAGATGTTACAATATTTTTTCTTTAACTTTGTACTGTGAGCAATGGGTCCCAGCATATTTACTTTCATTGTGTAACAAAAATGCACTTAAGAATACGTTTTGAATTGTCAATGAATAAACGCTATTCACTTGGTTCACATTATGTCAAATCTATTTTTTATCAACAACTTTTAATATCTGTACAAAAGGATTATCTTTTTGGGCAAAATAGCCCCGAAAATATTTATCTCTATCCCGATAAAAAGCAATTTTTGCGTCTGGAACAAGTAAATTTATCTTTCAATCGTGATACCAACAATTCAGTGGCTTGTCTACAAAGGTTCAAATGGATCTTGTAAGACATCCAGCTTCGCTTGCGAAAAGCGTTGGGGTTTATCGTGTGGTAAACTTTCGAAGTCAGTATTATTTTTGGATTATCTTGATTCTAAATCAAGTCTTGCAGTAAGGGTTCAGATATATTCTCAGCAATCGACACCGATGGAATTGGGACGTCAAATGACTATTGCGCGGGATATTACACAGACATAATACTTGGATATTCCATTTTTACTACCCATACCCTTTATGACAATACAAAAATAACAATGGAGAAAAGGTAAGTAACTGTATGTGTACAAAAAGTTTTAATGGTAGATCTAAAAATAGCGTGTTATAAATTAGTTTTATCAGCTATGAAATTCGCGGCAACAGACAAAAAGAAAAATTTTGTAAAGCGGTGTTATCAAATGCTTAAAATAAAAGAGGAAAAAATAAGTATTTTCAATATCATGGTATTATTACGAAATTTAATAATTAAAAAATTGTTATTTATTAAATATTATTAAACATCAGGAGAAAAGAATAAAAGCTTTCCATATTTTGACAGAATCAATGGAATATTATTTGTTACGTTGAAGGAAAACCAGTATACTTAATAAATAAAGAATTGAGTAAATCCAAAATTGTATTCAAGATATTTAAAAAATACAAATTCAATCCTTATAAATTTTTAGTTTAATCTAATTTTTAGCCATCAGCTTCTTTATGGATATGATAAAATCTAGTGAACAAAGTTGTGTGGCATTATTTTTAATTTAATAAATAAAAATTTTTTTTTAATATAATGAAATACAATTCTTAAAATAACGTTCTTTTAGTTATCAAAGGTTTTTTACATTGCATACAACGCATTGACATGTTTTCCCCCCTTAAATTAAACATAATAAATATTTCTTGCATGTATGTACATTATGTTTAGAGATAGAGAAAACTCACTGCGCGTATATAATAAATAACTGACTAGAATATTACCAAATTAATCTTTAAATTACTGAATTTCCCATCTTTTGGACTATATGAAATTCATAGTTTTAGGAAAATATCTTGAATTAAGGTGAAACAGTGCATATGCGCCATAAAATAGTTTACATTAATTCATCTGAAAACATTGTTTTAAAATACTGCTATAAATTTAAAAACAGTTTATACATCCAGAGTATTTTAAAATATATGTTATTGTTTTCAGTAAAAAATGATTAGTGTTGCGTCATTAAAATGCAAAAATAACTCTCCCCAGACTGAGCTCCCCATGTTTATTTCACGCCAATTAGAATTGCAAGTAATATTTTTCATGCTACTAATATTTGGCATCCGTTCCAAAAAGGAACCCTGGCAAGAGGGCAAAGGATGTTTGGTATGTGGCATGGTGAGTTTGTAATTTCTGTTAATAATTCATCAAATTTATACCATCCTATCATTAATCTATTTTAATTATCGGTATACTTGTCGTCGCATATTTCCGAACATGAAAAAGAAACATCGATTGCAACAATTTATAATGTAGGCCCATACAAAATATAAGTACATAAATATATACATACACATACGTATATGTGTTTATGTATATATATATATATATATATATATATATATGTGTGTGTGTGTGTGCGTGTGTATATGTATATATATATATATATATATATATATATATATATATATATATATATGTGTGTGTGTGTGTGTATATGTATTTATATATATATATATATATATATATATATATATGTGTGTGTGTGCGTGTGTATATGTATTTATATATATATATATATATATATATATATATATATATATATATATCAGCAACAAATATGACTAATTCTGTTGGAAAAAATCCAAACGGAATACTAAAAATTTTGGGCGTCAGTGCTAGAAATATTCGTGGCTGCAATGTTTACAACAATACACTTATGATATGTTTATAGCAAAATTCGTATTACATGTGTAAGTAGTATTAATTTGTGTGTAATTCATACATTATTTCGATATGGAAGTTGGAGCTTGTATGTCATTATCAATGATGGATTTTAATGTCCGAAAGTACTAGGAATGTATGAGATGTATTTAAAGAGACATAATTATTCTGGAGTTAGTTATCTGTGTATATGCACGTCACAGTTAAAATGCAATTTAAGAAATCTCAATATCGCAAGATGCGATTTTATTTCGATATGTATAGTCTATTGGAAATGTAATGCTTTCCACTGCTAACAGGCAAATGTCGGACAATTCATATATGTAAAAGGTCGTATTTTCCTAAGCTGTCATACAACGTGAGAGCGAAAAAGAGAATGAACGAGAGAGAAAGAGAGACAATTATTTTTTCCGATAAATCAATTGTGGTTGAATATTAAAGTTTTATACATTATTTTGTATGGATATTCTGTATAACTTCACCGTTAAAAATAGTATCATAAAATGTACTTTTAATATAAGATATTAGCACAGAAAAGTTATCTATAAATTATCCAATTTAAAGTATTTTACGGTCATTTACTATCGGATATAAATAGATAATGAACGTTAGAATCTATTGCATCTAATAGCTGAACATGTCCAAAAGTAAAAAATCTATGAATCTCTAATAAGATTTAGCGCGATAACTTTAATGTGTGTATGTAGATCACATAGGTGAACGGTTTGTGGAAAAAATGATGTCTCCTTAGTTATGGTTCTACAATACTGTTTTTTAAAGTGGATCAGTACATTACTGCTTTCAAATATGTAGGCTCTTCACAAATGTGCATGTTTGAACAATGTTTATTGTCAGGTTTTATTTCTAATTTTAAGAGTAAACAAAGCGATCGGCGTCAGTACATGTTGACTGCTATTTTTGGATACTTTTCGTTTTCTAATTTGCTTTGGAATTCGCGCACTAAAAGATTTTGCAGAAACATTCGAGTAACCAAATTACATATTTGAATAACTAATCGTTTGAATAACATTTCCAAAAGATAGATGATCTTTCAAACTGCTTAGTGGATCTGCAGAATCGTTATTATTTTAACTACAGAGTTGCTTTATTTTTGTAAAACCAATATTTTTACTAGTATATTTATTCTATTTATGTTTAATATATTCACCTTTCCCATCATTTAAATCGCGTGGCACTAACTGCATGTAATTTATTAGTTGCATTAAGTTATTGCATCTACTACAGACTGATTATTACGAATACTTTTTATATCGGCTTCAACTTGAACGTCTTGAAACTTTATTTGACTTTTCTTATTTGAAGCTGTTTTTTTAGAGTCAAACTGTAAAACCGACCCCAGTTTTTCATAATAAATATATAACAATCTGGTGCTAATTAATGTTCTTTATTGCATAAACACTGGTTGAGGAGTTTCCGAATTCTTATACTAGATGTGAAGCATGCAGTATGCATGTAACGTGTAGTTCATTATTACAGATTTTAGCAGACCGCCTACGCGAATCATGGAACCAGTCACCCGCAATAAACATTAAGACTTGAATAGTGGAAATCTGAAGTGTTTAAGTTTTTGGCAATAATGATTTTATTGCATCAGTATTGTGTTTCAATATTTTACTACCTATTTAGCTATGAAATTGATGGTTTACATTGATTCACAATATTTTAAATAGAGCTTTTCTTAGAATCCGCAGATTTATTTACCGTTAACCATAGCTTCTTACCTATTGTTCCAGGAGGAATGCTCTTTTGTTTTTGCACACTTTTGATAAATAAATGCGCATAGTTATTTCAATCGCCAATTTCCATGGTGAAAAATATTTGCCACAAGTCACGTTTTCTTTTTACATTGTTGAATGGTTATTACACTGGGTCATCACAGTTAGTAAGTCCAGAACAAAATCGTCATACTGTTTTTTTGCTGGTTTTGTTATATTTGAGGGTTACGCTATTAATACACACATTTCTTTTTCTACAATAGACTTTTACTGTACACTATACATACCGCCTGTGGGCCTGTATATTTTAAATCTGTGAATTATTCTATAACTTCGAATACTATAATCGGACAAACAATTGTTTCTATGTAATTGTTTGTCCATCATATTTATATGCATTTCTATATCGATATGCGCAACACGAAACCTGTTGGCAAACAATACTGACTGCCGATAGATAACTAAACGTATGCGTACGGAGATACCCCTACCGACGTAACTTACCGCAATTTGCGAATTCTACTTTAAATATAAATGTGCAGAGAATTCTTGTAACAATAAATAAAAAAAAATAATCTAATGCCAGAAACAATTGAGCCTTATTAAGTATCTCTCGATGAATCGAAATTGATATCATGGTAAAAAGACTTTTAATTTACTTAATTTAAATATAAAGTTAGGGGAAGTACAATGGTTTTTATCATTGTGAAAGCTGTTTACAATAAAAAATAGGTAAATTAAATTACATATTTGTGTATTATGATAAATTTAATTAAATAAATAAAAAAAATATACTATAACACATAACTTGAATATAATTTTTATATATACACTATATATGGCAGTTGATGATTTCAATAAAAAAATAGTTCTAATTTCCAAACAATATAAATTTACAAGTTGTTTAAATCGGAAACGATAATTTCAAATATCGACAACGCAGAATAATATGTATGAAATTTGTTGAAAATAATTAACTAGTTTCCAAGTTTTGTTATAGAGAAATTCTGTCAGTTATTTTCCAAAATTATATACATTGAGGTAAATCTACATGCTTTAATTCTAAATGCAATACGTGACTAGACTTTCAGAAAGAACAAGTAGTTACCAAACTTCGTTAAGCACTAGACAATTTAGGATGTTCCGAAGAATATTTATTATTTCTCTCACACTTTTATTTCTAAAAATATCGCAATAGCACAAAGACTGATGAAAAATTAGCAGTTTTTTAAATTAATATTTAATATGTACATACTTTTGAGTGTAGTAATAACAATTAGATAATATGTATATAATTAAACAATTTCTAATCAATTTCTTCTCAGACTAATGAAATACGATGACTATTTTTTGAATATCTGTTTTTTAATAAGAAAAATACTGTATATATCAATCAACTATATTTATTTCCATATTCTGCATACATCTACCTTTCTACATAATTTCTGTTTTTGTTCAAACATTTGTCATATCGTTTAACAATCTTTGAATTCCGACGTCAAAGAAATCTGCCACCTGTTAGTTTTCACTTCTTCATCGTTGTTGAACCGTTGATCATCAAGGAATTCTTCAGCTACCGAAACAGGTGAAATTCACTGGGTGCAAGGTCTGGACTGTATGATCCTGTTGTTTCCATCCAAAAGATCTTATTAGACATGTGTGTGTGTACAGAAACATGAGGCTTTGTATTGTGATTGAACATCACGCCGGGAGACAATAGGCCACGACGTAGTTTTCTCAAGATCATACAATAAGTATCAGAATTGATCATTGTGCCTCTTGCTATAAAATCCACTAACGTAATCCCTTTCCTGCTTCACAAGGAAGCAGTCTGTTTTCTGTTTGGTTTACTCTGGTTGGCGATGATGTGTGTCGCCATTTCATTGACTGGCTTGAATTCAAAAGTCATATGAGACATCCAATCCAAGTCTCATCTGCTGTAATGATGTGGTCCAAAAATGCATCTCCTTGCTGATCGTATTGAGTTAAAAACTATAAAGCACGGTCCAATCTTTTTGTTTTGTGAATCGTTGGCCCTCTGGAATTTTGTTATCCACTTTAAGCAAATCTTCAGAAATCAGAGATAGTTGGCCTGGGCGTTCCTCTTCATGCACATTAACCCGCCCATACTTAAACATTCTCAGCCACTTTCGAGCTTTACTATCACTTATAGCATGGCAGGTAAATCCATTTTCGGAAACATTGTAAAAGTCTACAGTTCAGCACACAGATAAACGATATAAATGGCGTCTAAACACGCGTAAAACGTGCTCACGTTCACAAACGAGTCTTATTTAAAAAATAAGCCTCGTATTAAAGAAAATGATTCGATTTGGTAAAGCTAGATATTATAGTTTGCGTTCATAATTTAAAATTTTCGACATTTCTCATATATAAAATACTGCAGCCTTGCTTCTTTATAGTCATTTTCTAAATTATTAAAGATGAAATATTAAAAAAATTCGATACTCAAGGTTTTGTTTTCAACAAAATTATAAATACGTGGTATGACGGGTTTTTGCTTTTCTTCAAAGAGTCAATATCATCTAATTGTAATAATTAGAAATTCTAGCAGTGCAATTGATTTCTTCTTCGGTTATATAAAGGTTCTATTAATTAATTTTAAAAGGGTGGTAATTTCAAAATAAACTACCTAAAAAATTATTCTAGTATTTTGGTAAAATTAATTTGTAATCACTTTAATAGATTTACTTAAACTTATTATAAATAATATATATAAATATATATACTTAAATACATATACTTATAATGGTCGAGTAGTTATACTATATCTTGAATTTTAATTTTAAAACTTAGTAATTTGCATTTCACACTTTTAATATATGTTCTTTTTTAATTAAATTTTATTTCTTAGGCATTTAAATTATGAACCTGAAATTAAAAAGATTTATTATCTCAAGTAATTAAATGTTGGCAAAGGTCTCGCATTTTAAAAATAAAAGTTAGCGAGTGATAAAAGTTTTCACGTAACGAGGTATTTATATTTATTTAAAAAATACTGGTGGAGCAGTAAAGTAAATAATCTTGCTTATGAATCATCATATATTTATTATTTTTGTTTGACACCCTAAATACAGCATAAGTTTAACGTTTTAAACAAAAGCATTAAATTAAATTATTGGTTTAGATTTAAAACTTCAATTGGTACTTCATTGTTTCAAGCTAATGAATTAGTATCTACTGTTACAGCTAAAATCATTTTTGAAAAAAAATCTTCGAAGATTTCATAAAATTTCTATTCATGACATTTTATCATATCGTAATAATAATAGTAATTTATAAAGATAATTAGTTATATCGCAATAACTTGCAATAGTCAGCCGGTTATATTTGTTTTTACTCATTCAACGACGTTCAAGGTCCGATACGCCTTGAGCTATCTGATACAATTCGTCTACAAACTCTAAATGAAAGTATACATGTTTATAAAAGAGCAGAATTGATACTCGTGCAATGAAACATATACATATGCAATATATACTAACACTATACATATATTTGAATGTAGATTTTATATTATTTATTTTATTCTCTCTCTCTCTCTCCCCTATATATATATATATATATATATATATATATATATGTATATATATATATATATATGTATATATATATATATATGTATACATATATATATATATATATATATGTATATATATATATATATATATATATACACATCTTTATATCATTCCTGATCCTTCCAAAACATCGTACAATTCTGATCCACATAGAAAACGTATAAATACAAAGAAGGTGGTCAAATGTACATGATAAGAATTATATTGGGTCTGGGAAAAAGTTCGTGGCGTTTTTCCCGATAGATGGCATTGGTTGCCGATAACTAAAGAACAACAAGTTACAGCGACACCACCGAGGGCTCGTTTTTTAGATGACCTTCCGAACGTTAGATTGAGCGTAGAAACATTGTAATCGGTGCAGTGGTTGGAAAGTTATTCGCACTTGAAAATGGAGAAGAATAATGAGAAATTTCGCTATATTCTGCAATATTATTATGATAAGGGGAAGAACGCTGCGCAGGCTTGTGATAAAATTTGTGCTATGTACGGTGAAGGTACTTTATCGAAATCTGTTGCGCGGAAATGGTTCGCTCGCTTTCGTTCTGGAAATTTCAATGTGAAAGATGAGTCACGCTCCGGTCGTCCAATCACTGAAAAATCTGATGAAATTCTTGAAAAAGTCAAACAAGATAAGCATATCAGCAGTGTCGATATTGGCATGGAGCTAGGCATTGACCACAAAACTGTTTTGAACCATTTACACAAAGCTGGTTACAAAAAAAAAGCTTGACGTATGGGTTCCTCATGGGTTGAGCGTGAAAAACATGATGGACCGAATTAACATCTGCGATGCGCTGCTGAAACGGAATGAAATCGAGCCGTTTCTGAAACGTTTAATAACCGGAGATGAAAAATGGATTACGTACCATAATCGGAAGCGTAAAAGATCGTGAATAAAGGATGGTGAGCCGTCACAAGCGTTCGCTAAGCCAACATTGACGCCAAAAAAAGTGATGCTGTGTGTATGGTGGGACTGGAGGGGAATCGTCCACTACGAGCTACTTCCAACTGGTCAGACGATTGATTCTCAACTCTACTGTGCACAACTAGAGAGATTACGCCAGGCGATTGAAAGAAAACGGCCCGAATTGATTAATAGGAAAGGTGTTGTCTTCCATCATGACAACGCCCGACCACACACTTCTTTGATGACCCGTCAAAAATTGAGAGAGTTTGGTTGGGAAGTTTTGATGCACCCACCTTACAGTCCGGATATAGCACCCTCTGACTATCATCTGTTTCGATCTCTGCAGAACTCTCTCAATGGAATTAAGTTGGTTTCAAAAGAAGCCTGTGAAAACTACTTGATTCAGTTTTTCGACCAGAAACCACAGAAGTTTTTCACCGATGGGATCATGGATCTACCAAAAAAATGGCGAAACATTGTCGATAATAATGGAGCATATTCGGTTTAAATGAATTCGTCCACGCGCCATGCGGGGACCAGTTGAATTTTACTGAAAAAACGCCACGAACTTTTTCCCAGACCCAATATTTTAAAACATATGGTGAGTTATATACACGAAAATTATTAATACCGTTGGAGGTGTATATCACAATATTTTGCACAAGAACAATACATTTCTGCACCAATACATCATCCATA
>JAVIWB010000986.1:0-18912 GCA_031893035.1 Dermolepida albohirtum | reverse complement strand
AGCATTGGAGCTTCCCCAAAAGCGTAAGTGCGGCGAGCATCTTCAAGGGTGGGCAGGTCGATGTACTCCACACCCTCTTCCAAGGCCAATTGGGCGATGATTTCGCGCGCGTCCTCAAACAGCAGGCTCTCGCCATGGTCATTGTCGCCGCCGGGCGAGGTGGCGAGCAGCACATAATCGGCGACGCCCGCCTCCCTGATCATCCGGAACATCTTGGGGATGGTGAGCTCGGGCCGCGTCGCGCCGTACATCGACGCGCCGAACAAGGCAATTACCTTGGCGTCAAGCCCCATTTCATGGGCGGCGCACAGCGCGGCGACGGCGAGCCCCGGAAACGAGCCGCTGACGCCCAGCGCCACCGCGTCGCCCTTTTGAAGCCCCGCTTCCTTGATAATACTGACCATCAGCGCCGCGAAATTGGGGTTGAGCGCGCTGCGTTTGGCGTCGACGTGCCCAAGGGAAGTGGTGAGCGCGGTCCATTCCGGCCCAATCAGACCCGTATTGTTGATGTCATCTTCGGTGAACTCAATCTCCTGCGCAATCGCTTCTTGGCGCATCGCTTCGAGCGCCTCTTGCATGCGCCCGGCGGCGGCGCGCTGCACCTTGGCGTATGGCGTCGGCATGCGCTCGGCGATTCAGTCGCCAGCAGCGGCCCAGGCCGCCACAAAAGCGCGGCCAGCAGAAAGGCATGCGATCCTGCCATTTACGTAGCTTCGATGCTTCATCCGAAGATCCCCGCCATCAAAATCATGCGGATGATGAACGTCAGTAAGCAGCGTCATCACAAGCGTTTTGAGCGGGCCCTGTTTGAGCATGTCGTTGGCGACCAGCCCGGGTATGACGTAGCCGATCACGCGCATGTCCTGCGGGATGGCGTTTACATAATAAAACGTCTTTTCGATGAACCACGTCCCTACGAGGCCCAGCAGCACCGTCAGCATGAAGCGGCGGCTGCCATATACGATGATGAAGCGCGACAGCAACCGCGCGGCTAAGTAGATGACGAGCGCCAGCAGCAGCGTGCTCGCCAGCCGGTACGGCTGATCCACATAAAACGCGAGATATCCGGCGCTGACCAGCCCGCCCGTGTGAAGGCCCAGCAGTTCCACGCTGAGGAAACCGAAGATCACGCTCAGCCCAATCGCCGCCTGCTGCATTTTCACGCCTCCTTGATTTGCGCCGCGCACCGCTCGATAAACGCAAGCCCCGCGCCCTTGATATTGCCCAGGCACAGCACGATCCCCGGCTCCGCGAGCAGTGGTTCCGGATCGCAGGCCCGGCACGCGACGCCCGTGCGCTTTTCATAGTAGCGCGCCACCTTCGGCGCGTGGTCGCCGATCGCGACCAGGCCGGTCACGCGCCCCGACAGCGCGCGCAGTAACGGCAGAAACGCGCGCAGCCGATACTCGCGGTCGGCGCGGTTGTTGAATACCACGCGGATCGGCTGCCCGGCAAGGCCCAGCGCGCGCTCGGTTTGCTCAGCAGCGCCGCGCTCGAGCGCACGTCGTTGGCCGCGAACGCGTTGATGACCACGCAATCGCCGATCTTGAACGGCCCGGTCATGCCGATGTCGGGCTTTGCGCGCAACATGCCGCTAAGCGCCGTTTTTTCGGCCCGGTCGATGCCCAGGCAAGCGGCGGCGGCCAGCACCAGGAAGGATATTTCTTTGAACACGGGATATCCGAACTGGCATATAGTCCGCGTCTAGCGGCTCTTTGCCCGTCCGGCGGGATGCTCTGCAAACCCGTACCTGGTAAGCCGGGTTCGCCGGACACCACCAGCGCGCCCTTGGGGATGGAAAACGCCAGCGCGGCCAGCGTCTCCTCTTCGGACCGGCCGATCTCGGCCACGTGATCGACGCGCGCGTTCGTTATCAGCACCAATGTGGGGCGCGTGAGCTCCGCCATCATGCGCTGCGACTCGGGCCTGACCGCCATGCACTCGATGACCGCCGCGTCGCGCATGCGCGGGCCGCGCGCCGGAAAAACGGCAACTGCTCGGTCAGCCGCGCGCCGCGCCGCCGCCTGAGCGCTTCCTCCGTTCCGTCCGGCAGGAGCACGGAAGCGGCCGTGCCCGTGCACTTCGCAAAGGTCTTATAGCCCCGCCTCGCGCAGCGCCGCCGCCATCAGGCGCGTGACGCTGGTCTTACCGCGCGTGCCGTTCACCAGCACGCGAATGCCCACGCGCCTGACGTTGCGCTCATGCAGCGCGCGCTCGATGACCCCGCGACGCCCAGAAACAGCGTGAGTACGATAATCAAATTCATGGTTTACCTCCAGTCCGGTGAATGAATTCCACGGCTTTTCGGAAACTCGCCTGAGGCGATCCCCATAGTACCGGGGCTGCCTCGCGCGAGGCAGCCCCATGGATGCATACAGGGTCAGGAGAGCTTACTGCACGGGCACGGCCCCCGCCGGGCCGGGATTGCGCGGCGCTTCCTTCATGATCTCTTTCCAGTAATCCGGCCAGGTAGCGCCGGCGCCGCCCATATCCTTGCGGCCCCACATGTACTTGCCCATCAGGTCGTCGCCCAATTTAAGCCACTTTTGATGCCAGCCGATGGCGTTGTTGTACGCGTAGGCGGTGATCATCTCGCGCGCTTCGTCTACCTTGCCCTCGGCGATCAGCTTCGCGCCCACTTCCTGCAGCGCCGGGACGATCTCGTACTGCGCGTTCATCTTGTCCTCGCGCGCGGCGTGGATCTCCTTGATGGCTTCCTGATAGTTGATGGTCGCGATCTGCTGCACGTAGGAGTTGGTCCACCAGCCGCTGTCGCGGTTGAACTCCTGATAGCGGTTGCCGATCGTATAGAGGTCCGGTATGGCGGTCATCGTGGGCCACAGCGGCGTGAGGTAGGTCGAGTCGGCCGCGCCGTAGCCGTACCACACGAGGCACTTCATCTCGTCGGGCAGGTCGGCCTTGACGTTGGCGATCATCACGTAGCAGGTGCGGAACAGGTTGATCGTGCGCTCGACGTTGTTAAAGTCGATGGGATTGCCGAACGGGCCGGCCTGCGGAGACAGCGACACATCGTAGTCGGTGCCCTGGTAGTAGTCGCCCTTGATCTCAAACACGTCCTGCACGCTCAGCTTCTTCTCGGGGATGACCCACAGCGGGAAGCGGGTCGCGTTGGGGTCGAGGCCCAGGCCCGGCGCGACCAGGTCCAGCGCGCGCCACTCGCGGCGGGTGGAATACAGGCCGTTATCGGGCGCGTAGATCTCGGCGGGCGAGAACTTCTCGGAGCCCTCTTCCCACAGCCCGTTCTCGATCGCGAACGACTTCAGGTTCGGGGAGTACATGTAGTTCTCCGCGTCCTCAAAGTCGATGTGGTCGATGCGCGCGCGGTTGGCGGCCACGAAGAACGCGTCGTCGGGGATGCGCACGGCGGCCCACAGGTCGCGGCCGTAGAACTCAACGATCCAGCACTCATCGCCGTCGACGAGGTTGATCGTCTCGCCGGCGTCGCGCCAGCCGTACTCCTCGACCAGATCGCCCATGACGCGGATCGCTTCCGCGCGGTGGTCGCGCGCTCCAGCGCGATATCCTGCGCGTTCCAGCAGTCGATCAGACCGTCGTTGCTTCCGTAGATCAGGTCATACACCTTCTGGCCGTATCCGTCGCCGGGTTCGATCGTAAATTTCTTATCGATGTTGAACGTCGATTCGCCCATCGCCACGCCCTTCTCATTGATGAACGAGTAGCGCGAATGGAAGTAAGCAAACGTGTCCTCGGGCTGGGGAATCTGGGCGGCGAGCATGCCGTTGCCGTAGTCCTTCACCGCGGGGTACTGACCATAATCGCCGTAATTGTGCGAGTCGATGACCAGGTCGCGGACCTGATCCTCTCCGCCTTCCATCCGGGGGATGATCCACAGCCGGAAGTCCGCCGAGCTCGAGTCGTCGTTGTGGGTCGTGATGGTGGAGCCGTCGGTCGTCGCGTCCTTGCCGACCATGACGATCGTGCACGCGAACGCGCTCTGGCACGCCATGACCAGCATGACGGCAAGCAGCACCATGGAGATGACCTTGGTTTTCCTCTTCATCTTTTTCCCCTCCTATATTTATGGACGCCGGTCCATAGGTTGACGATTAAACGCGCTTGACCAGGTCGGAGTCGGCGGCCTGCGGGTCGTGCAGGAAGTAGCCGCAGTCGTGCTCCTTGAGATCCTCGAACGTAGGCCAGCTCACGACGACTTCCTTCTCGGGGAAGAACGCGGCGGTCTGCTTGACCACCTCCAGCGCGCCCGACAGGTGCCGGCCAACGCGGTACCACATCGGGAACCCGAAGTCGATGTCGTAGGACACGTAGGTCAGCCCGTGCGCCGCGGCCACGGCGAGGAACTCGTCCTTGCCCTCGGTCAGCAGGTCCACGGTAATCGGGCCCACGACGCGGTCGATGAACGGCTCGGGCGTCTCCATGAGCACGGCCAGCGTGTCCGAATAATCGCCCCACTCGCGGTGCGACAGGCCCTTAAGGCTCTTTGGCGAGGCCTCGCATTTCATGTCGAAGCTCTCGGCCGTCAGCATCATCGACGCCATCATCGCGACGTCGAGCGCGTCGTCATGCGCCACGTAGGTGGCGACCACGGGATACATGATCGACGCCTCGTGCACGTCGATCGACAGGTCGATGTTCTCCTGCCGGATCAGTTCCATCAGCGCGTATGAGCCGCGCTCGGTGAGCGTGCCGTCGGCGCGGCCGGGGAACGTCCGGTTGAAGTTACGGATGTCCTGATAGGCCAGATTCTGGCCGGACGGATAGTTCACATAGGTGAACGGGTCGGGCCATTGGTCGAGCGGGTTGGTGCCGCGGTCTCCGATCTTGTACTTCTGCTCGCCCCATTCGGTCTTAACCGTGTAGAACATCGGGTAGGCGTTGCCCAGCATGCCGGTCGTCGAAGCGGAGCGGTTGCTCTGCGGGATGACGAACACCTTGCCCTTTTCCACCTTGATGTTCTCCATCAGGATGTACGCGGACAGGCTCGACGCGGCTCGTACGGGTGCGGGTTGGCGGCGTACAGCACGCTGCCGCCCGGCACGCCCGAGTCGAACACGTAGATCGGCGAGTCCATATAGGTGCCCTTGAGACTGGGCAGGTAGTCGCTGAGATACTTGACCTCGGTCAGATCCTCGCTGGCGACGAACGTCTCCTCGTAATGGCGCAGTTCGTAGAACTGACGCCCGGCGATAAACGCCAGCGCCAGCATGACGGCAAGCGCGCCGATCTTAAACGCGACAGGGTTTCTCTGGTACGCGTTTTGCTTTTGGTCTCACTCATACGATCACCCTCCTCGCTTATTTAATGCCCAGCACCCGGAGCAGGAACGGGATGACGCAGTACGCGTATACGATGTCGTACGTCAGTCCCTGGCGCTTCTCGCGCTTGAACAGGTGCTTGAGCAGGAACAGGCCGATGACCGCAGCGAAAGCGACGTAGATGTAATAGATGATTTGTTCGAGTATGACCATGCCGCACCCTCCTTTATATCAAGAACGTGAACTTGCCGGGCATGATCAGCATGATCAGCGCCAGCGCGCCCAGCAGCAGGCAGGGCACCAGCACCTGCTTGAGGAAAGACGTGTAGCTGTCCTTGTACCCGACCGTTTCACAACGTGATCCGCCCGACGATCCGCGACGGCGGCAGGCAGTCGCCGATCGGGAACATGAGGCTGAGCGCCGCCGCGACCACGGTGGTGTTGAAGCCCGCCGTGTTAAACATAAAGATCAGCGGCGTCGCAATGACGATCGCGCTGCCGTAACTCATGCACGCCTGGCTAAACGGCGCGACCAGCAGGATCGCGATGTAGATCCACACCATGGGCAGTGTGACGAATGTGATGCCGATGAGCCCCTTGACGCCCACCGCGGCCATCACGTTCTGCATGATGCCTACGGAAAGCACGGTCGCCAGCAACGGAAACACCTGCTCCATCGTCCGGTCCATCACGCCGAAGTATTCCTTGAACGAGGTCTTTTTCGGGTTGCACATAACCGCGACCACCGTCGACAGCGCGAAGATCAGCGGCATGCCCAGCACGGGGATACTGAACGGGATCACGAGCGACGCGACCAGCAGCACGACCAGCGTCAGAATCGGCAGGATGATGCGCACCCAGTTCATGCCTTCGGGCGCTTCGGGCAGGTCGGCGAGGATCTTCTCCTTGGATTCGCGCTTGCTGCCCCAGCCGAGGAACACGATGGTAAACGCGCCCACGATCAAAATCGGAATCAGCAGCAGCCACGTAAACCCGACGTAGGGCATGTTGGCCTGCGCGGTCATCAGCATGGTCCACAGGTTGATTGGCGGCGCGGCCGCGCTCAGGATTGCGAAGATGAACACGAATGCCGCGGTCTTCTTAGGCGAGAGTCCCATGTACGTGACCACGGTGGATACCAGCGCGCCCATGACGAACACCGACACGCTGCCCGCGCCCGTGATCGCGCCGGGGACCAGCATGAAGACGGCCATGAAGACCATGAGCACCCACTTGTTTTCAAACTTGCCGACCAGTTTCCGCGTCACGGCCGTCATGGCGCCCATGTGGAGTAAAACGTTCACAAACAGGGAGGCGCAAACAAAACAGAATGGCCAAATCGAAGTTGGTAAACGGGCCTCCCACCAGCACGCGGATCGGGGAATCAGTCCAACCGTGGGCGAACGAAAAAGCGACGCCGACAACGCCTGCAATCACCATAGAAATTTCGGTCGACTTGAGGAAGATGGAGCTTAAAACAAACGCGGCCACCATCGCAACCAAAATAATCGATACACTTAGATACATCGGTTCCCCCCTCCCAACGTATTACTTCGTAAATGCCTGCTTGGCCAGTTCGGTGAAGTCAAGCGAATTGTCAATAATCGTCAGGGGGAATTCCGTTATTCTCCTTCAATTTGTCAAAACCTCCGTCCGAATTGCCGTCTTTGACGACGATCATCCACTCCGCCGCAGGGCAGATCACGTCGATGCAGCGCTCGTTTGCGTTGGTGGCGATGTCGGAGCGCTTGTCCTTCTCCAGCAGCACCGCGACGACGGGCAAGCCAATTTCCTTCGCGGTGGCGACCATCGTCTCGAGGCGTGCCACTTCATCGTTGATGGTGATACCCGACGCGCCCAATCCCTTGTCCGTAGACCCGATCACGCACACCAATGCAGAATACTCCCTGTCCTTCAGATCTGCCTCGACCGGCTCGGAAAGGTAAAAAAAATCGGTGTCCAGTTCGACGGTCTTGGCCTGTCCTACGAGCAACCGCGCCATCTTTCCGCCCGGCCCCTGGCCCGCGTTGGTGATCAGGAACGGGGTACCGTAGGTCTTGAGTTCATCGCCTGATATTGCCGCCAGAGAAGCAGTGGGGATTCCAACCAGCAGAACGACCAACAAAAGGGCTGAGAGATACTTGCGCATTACGGTTCCTCCTCTGATATCTGCGTTTCATGTACGCACCACCGTAAGTATAATGGTATTTGGTGCCAATGTCAATAATCGAAACGCCATTTCAACCAATTTTTGCATATTTTTCAGCCAAAATACTGGACATGACGGATAATATGCACTATACTTATGAAGTGAGGAATATTCTGTCATTATCCGGATTTTATGCGATCAATGATTTGAGGTGCAATCCTATGTCGATGCGGATTGAGCGAGATTCAGTGGGTTCCAAGGAGATTCCCGCGAGTGCGTATTATGGTGTGCAGACGCTGCGTGCCAAGGAGAATTTCCCCATTACGGGCAGAGCGATGCATCCTGTTGACGGCCAACATTGTGCGCATCAAGAAGGCGGCGGCGCAAGCAAACGCCGAAGCCAACGTGCTTGATGTCAAAATCGCGGACGCGATCATGCGCGCATGCGACGAGATCCTGCTAGGCGGTCTTCAGGGCGAGTTCATTGTCGATTGCATCCAGGGCGGCGCGGGCACTTCGGCCAATATGAACGCGAACGAGGTTATCGCCAACCGGGTGCTGGAGTTCCTCGGATTCCCAAAAGGCGATTATCAGCATGTACATCCCAATGACCACGTAAACTTGGGCCAATCGACAAACGACGTCTACCCCACAGCGGGGCGCATGACCGCCTATATGCTCACCGAAGCGCTGCTCATGTCGCTCGAAGCGCTGTGCCAAGCGTTTCATTGCAAGGCGCTTGAGTTTGACGACGTCGTGAAGATGGGGCGCACCCAGTTGGAAGACGCGGTGCCGGTCAGGTTGGGGCAGGAATTTGGCGCGTATGAATCGATGATCCGGCGCGACATCACAAGGATTACATCCGCTAAGCAGGCCATGTGCGAGGTCAACCTGGGCGGCACGGCGATCGGCACCGCGCTAAACGCCGATCCCGTCTATCTGAAACGGGTGCTTCCTATATTAAGTGGCATCTGCAATATTGCGCTGATCCGCTCGGAGAATATGATCGATGCCACGCAAAACACGGATGCGTTTACGGCGATGTCGGGCTCGCTCAAGACGTGCGCTATGAACCTGCTCCAAAATCGCGAACGACCTTCGGCTATTGTCGAGCGGGCCCCGCACGGGGATTGGGGAAATTGTGCTGCCCGCAAGGCAGAACGGCTCGTCGATTATGCCCGGCAAAATCAACCCGGTGATCCCCGAGGTGGTCAATCAAACGGCATTCCTCGTCGCGGGCCACGACTTCACGATCTCAATGGCATCCGAGGGCGGACAATTGGAATTAAACGCATTCGAGCCCGTGATGTTGCACTGCTTGTTTGAGTCGATCGAGGTCATGACGCACGCGGTGGACACATTTGAGAAGCATTGTGTCTCAGGCATCGTGGCGGATCGCACGCGCTGCCTGGACTTGGTCAAACACAGCGCCGGCATCATCACGGCACTGTGCCCGGTGCTGGGGTATACCAAGGCGGCTGCCATCGCCAAAGAATCGCTCGCGACCGGCGTACCCATCTACGAGCTCATTCGTGAAACCGCAGGCATCTCGCCGGAAGTGGTGGAAGCGATGTTGGATCTTCGTGCGATGACCGAGAGCCCGCTCACGCGAAAATGACTTTAGGAAGCGATGATCAACAGCCATATCCCTTATTGACAAACGCGCGGCGTCCTATTATGATGAGGCCACGAGTCTAGTATAATGGGGAGGCGTCAAATGGTAACCATCGCGGACGTGGCAAGACATGCAAACGTATCCATGATGACGGTCTCGCGCGTCATCAATCGGCGCGGCAATGTGAGCGAGGCGACCAGATTGCGGGTGCAACAGGCGATTGAAGCGCTGAACTACCGGCCCAACATGATGGCCAAGGGGCTGGCGACCGGGCGCAGCAGTTTAATCGCCTACGTGATGAGCAACCTGTCCGATCCGTTTCATGGACTGGTCAGCAAAGGTATTGAAAACGCGTGCTTTGAACGCAATTACACCATGATCATCTGCGACGCGAGCAGCGACCGGCGTGTGCTCGATTGCATCGACATGCTGATCGAACGCAAGCTCGACGGCGCGATCTTCCACCACATGCAGATCAATGAGGCGCAGGCTTCACGACTGGAAGCGGAGGGCGTGCGCTGCGTTTTGTTGGACAACGAGGCGCCGCTGCCTGCGGTCGCCAGCGTGGACAGCGATAACTACCGTGGCGGCTACATGGCCGCGCGCCACCTGATCGGGAAAGGACATTCGCGCATCGGTTGCATACGCGGCTCCATGGGCGGCGGTGATTATGAGGAGTACATTGACACGTTCCAGCGAAAGATCTGGCTCGACCGCACGCGTGGATTCGAGGACGCGATGCGCGAGGCAGGGCTTACGCCGGTCGTGCGCTTTGACGGCAGCGGCGCGATGCGGCAGGGCTTTTTATTGGCGCAGGGGTTCGTGCGGCAGATCATGCGGATGGACGAGCCGCCCACCGCGCTCTATTGTGAAAATGACATCCAAGCGCTGGGCGCGCTGAGTGAATTGCTGGAAATGAAAGTGGACGTGCCCGGACGCATGGCCGTTGTGGGCCATGACGGACTGGAGATGTGTACGCTGCTATACCCGCGCATCACCACCGTGATGCAGCCCCGCTATGAGATGGGCTATCAAGCCGCCAGCATGCTGCTTGACCGCATCCAATTGGGCGCGCCCGTCGAGCACCGGATCGCCAACTCCACGATGTTTCAGGGAGACACAACCTGATCATGCAAACCGTTTCTTCACAATCGGCTCAAATTAAACTGGAATTGTGACAAAAAAGCAATTGACATCTTGTTGACTCCAATGATATAATAAACGCGAGAATTTATGTTAGCGCTAACATTTCCGCAATGGCGTGACTGCATGAATCCTTTTACGGAACAATGTGGCGTTACCCTTCGCCGGGAAGGCATATCAATGTTACACTTGGCTACATATAGCGGACGAACCGAAGGAGGACAGGCCGTCATGGAGAAAATTTGCATCGCCAGGCAGGAGTTTGAGGCGCGCGTCGGGCGCATCCGCGAGGCCATGAGCGAGCGGGGACTGGACGCGGTAATGGTGTACGGCGACGAGTACCGCAAGGAAAACCTCCGGTACGTGTGTAACTACTGGCCGATTTTCGAGCGCGGCGCGCTGCTGATCGGAAGGGCGGGTAGCCCAATCGTGCTGTGCGCGCCGGAAGGCGAGATGGTGGCGCGCGAAATGAGCGCGTTTGAGGATGTGCGGCTGGTGCCGGACTTTCTGTGCGTGACCGTGCCTGACGCGATCGACTACCCGATGGCGAAGTATGTGAGTTTTAAGAAGCTGGCGGACGAGCTGCGCGCGCAGGGTGATCTTCACAAGCTGGGCGTGGTGGGCATCGACGCCATGAGCGTGACGCTGTATCACACGATTGAGCAATCGTTCGGATGTGAATTGGTCAATGTCAACGACATCCTGTTCGAACTGAGGAAGACCAAGTCGCCCGCCGAAATCGCGTGTATTCGCGAAGCGGCACGCATCGCCGACGCGGGCGTAAAGGCCGTCATGCAGGCCGACATTGTGGGTCTGACCGAGATTCAGGCGTGCGGCATCGCCGAGGCCGCCGCGCGGCGCGAGGGCGCCGAGCACGTGATCTTCTCCGTGTCGGGGTCGGGCGCGCGCACCGCGACCATCGTCGGACGCCCGACGAGCAAGGTCATCGAGGACGGCGACATGTTCATGCTGGCGCTGGCGATCCAGTACGAGGGGTACGTCGCCACTTGCGAAGCGCCTTTCGCCGTGGGCAATTTTTCCGAAGAGACGCGCCGCGTGATCGACGCGCTGATCCGGGCCAGCGCCCAAGGGATTGAGCACCTGAAGCCGGGCCTGCCCATGAAGCACTTCGTGCGCGCGGTGCGCGACAGCTTCCGCAGGGCGGGGCTCAGCCAATACGACGTCTACCCGCCGCTGCATGGCATTGGCTGCGCCGAGGCCGAGAGCCCCTACCCCGACGAAAACACCGAGGCGGTGTTTGAGGTGGGCATGACTGTCAACACGGACATATCGCTCTTTGGGCTGCCGGGCGGCTCCAACCGAATCGAGGAAGGCTTTGTGATCACCGAAGAGGGCGCGACGACGCTGTCGCCCCATGTGCGCGCGTACTGCGAAAGCTGGCTGGGCCTCGCTTGAATCCTTGAATACGCGGATCGATGAGGAGAGGGGAGGACGGTTCATGAACCACCGCGAACGTTTTCTGGCCGCGCTGGGCGAAGGCAATCCTGACCGCGTGCCCATACTGGCCAACCTGACCGTTCAGGCGGCCGAGAAACTGGCGCCGGCGCTTGGCAAGGAGGTCGGCTTTGTCGACTCGTTCCTGGCCACGCGCATATCGCACCGCGACATCCTGTTGGAACTGGGCAACGACGCCGTGATCGTGGCATCTACGCGCGGCACGCCCAGCCGCATGCTGGACAACGGGGATGTGGTCGACGAGTGGGGGCTCACCTATCGCACCGTCGGCCTGTACGGCGAGGCGGTCGGACGGCCGCTGTCCGAGTGCGAGAGCGTGGAAGATCTGGAGCTGTATAAACTGCCGGACGCCAACGCGCCCGCGCGCTGGGCGCATGCCGAGGAAACGATTTTGCGTTGCGGACGGGATTACGGCCTGGTGGGGGACCTCGAGGCGTGCCTGTTCGAGCTGACGTGGAACCTCGTGGGCCTTGAGAAGTTCCTGATGGATTTGGCCTGCGGCGAGGACTACATAGAGCCGCTGCTCGATCGCGTGGAGGCGTTCAGCACCGCGTGCGGCATCCGCATGGTTCGTATGGGTGTGGATATGATCTGGGCGGGCGATGATTTCGGCACACAAAACGGCATGATGATCGCGCCCGCGCTGTGGCGGCGGGTGTTCAAGCCTCGCTACGAGCGCATGTTTGCTGCGTTCAAACGCGAAAATCCAAATATCAAAATCGCGTACCACACCTGCGGCTCGGTCGTGCCGATCATCGCGGACTACATTGAGGTGGGCGTAGACTTTCTCAACCCCATTCAGCCCGCCGCCGCCGGGATGGATCTGGGCGCGTTGTATGCGCAGTACGGGGCGCGGATCGGCTTCTTTGGCGGCGTGGACGTGCAGGACGTGTTGCCGCACGGCACGGCGGACGACGTGCGGCAAGAGGTCAGGCGCGTGATCGACGCGGTGAATAAGTCGGGCCGCTTCATCATCGCCCCGGCGCACAACATCCAGCCGGATACGTCGGTCGGCAACATCCTGGCGTTTTTCGACGAGGCGAAACGCTACGGCGTCATAGATAGCGAGGGATAGCGATGAGCGACATATTGGCGTTGAACAAAATCAACAAGAGTTTCCCGGGCGTACACGCGCTCAAGGGCATGTCGTTTTCCATCCGGGAGGGCGAGGTACACGCCATCTGCGGCGAGAACGGCGCGGGCAAGTCGACGCTGATGAAGGTGGTCACGGGCGTGTACAGGCCCGACAGCGGCGAAATCCTCATCCGCGGGCAAGAAGTCGACATCCACAACCCCAACGAGGCGTTTGAAAAGGGCATCGCGATCATGTATCAGGAGACGTCGCTGTTCAACGAAATGACGATCCTCGAGAACATGTACCTGGGCCACGAACTCACCAAGAAGCGCCTGGGCATTCCCATGCTCGACTACCGCGCGATGGAGAAGCGCGTGGGCGAGATTCTGCGCCGCATGAACGTGTCGATTGACCTGAGCGCCAAAATTAAGGACATCGGCATGGCGCAAAAGCAACTGGTCGAGATCGCCAAGGCGCTCACGTTCGACGCGCGCATATTGATCATGGACGAACCCACCGCGTCGCTCACCGAGCGCGAGGTGGCGGCGCTGTTTGGCATCATCCGCACCCTCAGGGCCGGGGGCGTTTCGATCGTGTACATCAGCCACCGGCTGGAGGAAATCTTTGAAATCTGCGACCGCGTGACCGTGATCCGCGACGGCGAGTTCATCTCGTGCAACGAGGTCAAGGCCACCACCAAGGATCTGCTGGTCATGGACATGGTCGGGCGCGAAGTGACCGCCTACTACCCCAAGGCCGACGTCGAGATCGGCGGGGTGGCAATCGAGCTCAAGCACATTTCACAGGCTCCGTTGCTCAGGGACGTCAGCCTCAATGTGCGCAAGGGCGAGATCGTGGGGCTGAGCGGGCTGGCGGGCGCGGGCCGCACGGAGCTGGCGCAGGCCATTTGCGGCTTCACCAAGATCGACGGCGGCACGATCGAGATCGGAGGCCGCGCGGTCGTAATCGACAACTACAAGAAAGCCATGCGGGAAGGCATCGTGTACGTGTCGGAGGATCGCGGCAAGTACGGACTGGTGTTGGGCATGGACATCCAGAAAAACGTCACGCTGCCGCAGCTCGGGAGCGTCTCGCGTTCGGGCTTGTTGAACTTCAAGCGCGAATGGGAGATGGGCGAGGAGGCGATCAGGATGTTCGACATCAAGGCGCCCGGCCCCGACTTCATCGTGGAGAACCTCTCCGGTGGCAATCAGCAAAAGGTGTCGGTGGCCAAGGCCACACAGCAAAAGCCCAAGCTGATGATCCTGGACGAACCCACGCGCGGCGTGGACGTGGGCGCGAAGGCGGAGATTCACCGCATCATCGGCGAGCTGGTCAAGCAGGGGCTCTCCATCTTGCTGATCAGTTCGGAGCTGCCGGAACTGCTGGGTATGTGCGACCGCATCTACGTAATGAACGCGGGGCGGGTGTTGAGCGTTTTTGACCGGAGCGCGGCCACGCAGGAGAAAATCCTCAAAGTGGCATTGGGCACCAATTAGCGGAGGGGATGCGACAGATGGACAATCATAGGGTTCGTGGCGTGCGCAAAAAGCGCAGCCTCACTACAGAGGGGTTCCTGCTGGTGTTGGTCATCGTGATCCTCGTATTGCTGTACTTTTTCGCGGGCGGCACGAATGGCTTCTACAGCCTGCAGAACGTGATGAACGTGGGGCGCGTGTTCAGCTACCTGTTCATCGCGGGCATCGGCATGACGATGATCATCATCACGGGCAACATCGACATCTCGTTCGGCGCGGTCATCTCGGTCATCGCGATTGTCATGGCGGCGGTCAGCAAGATTGACAAGGATATCCCCTTGTATGTGTTCCTGCCCATAGGCATCGTGACCGGCATGGTGCTGTGCGGATTCAATGCGTGGATGATGGCCAAGTTCAAGATCCCGTCGATGGTCATTACACTGGCCACCACGCAGATTTACTACGGCGCGTTGCTGTGGTTGCTGGAAGGCTCGATCTACAACCTGCGCAGCAATTGGACGTGGTTTACGTTCAAGGCCAATCTGTTTGGCTACATCCCGCTGTCGGTGGTGCTGGGTCTCGTGCTGCTCATCGTAGCGGTGCTGTTCTTCAAGTATTCGCGGTTCGTCAAACGCCTCTACGCGATTGGCAACAACAAGCAGGGCGCGAAGTACGCAGGCATCGACGTGGATCGCACGCTGATCACCACGTACGTCATCGCGGGCGCGCTCTTGGGTTTCAGCGCCACGATTCTGGCCACGCAAGGCACGCGCGTGACCTGCACGGTCGGCAACAACGTGGAGATGAAGGTGATCGCGGCGGTCATCGTGGGCGGCACCAGCGCGGTGGGCGGCTCCGGCAATGTGTACGGCACGGCGCTGGGTGCGCTGCTGTTGGCCATCATCAGCCCGGCGCTGACGCAGTTGGGCATCAACACGTACTGGACCGACCTGTTCACAGGCATGATCATCGTGGCGGCCATCGTGGTGAGCGCGCTGCGCGGCATCGGAATTCGCGGGAAGCCGGTCAATCACGCGGGCGCGCCGATGATCAAGGAGGGTTGAGCCATGACGCGGAAGAAGCGGATCAAGTTCGGTTACAACATGGCGCTGTTGTTGGTGTGCGTGTGCCTGTATGTGGCGTTTGGCTCAATCAACCGGCAGTTCTTCTCCTACGCGACCGTGATCGATACGGTCAAGCTGACCGCCGAGATCGGCATCATGGCGCTGCCGCTGACATTCCTCATCATCATGGGCTGCATCGACTTCTCCATGTGTACAACGCTGACGCTATCGGCGTCGGTCGGCGGCATGGTCGCGCACGCGGCGGGCAGCCCGCTGCTCGGACTCATCGTGACGCTTGCGATCGGCGCCGCGTGCGGCGCGTTCAACGGGTTCATGGTCGCGGGGCTGAAGCTGCCGCCGCTGATCTCCACGCTCGCGTCGATGTACCTGTACAAGGGCATCGCGGAGGGCGCGGTGCTGGGCACCGGCTACGGCACGAACGTTTCGGCCACGTCCATCGCGATGTTCATGGGCTCAGGTCATATTTTGGGCGTGATCACGCAATTGTGGGTGTTCGTGATCCTGGCGCTTGTGTTCCACATCGTGCTCTCGCGCAGTACCTACGGGCGTACGCTGTACGCGATCGGGCTCAATGAAAACGCCACGCGCTTTTCCGGCATCGACGTGCGCAAGGTGAAGTTCCTGACCTACGTGATGGCGGGTGTAATGTTCGCGCTGGCGGGTCTCGTGCTGATGGGCCGGTTCTCCACGATCCAGTTCGATTCTGCCGACCCGTATCTGATGCAGGTGATCATCGCGTGCGTGCTGGGCGGCGCCAATATGAACGGAGGGCGCGGCAATATTTTCGGCACGGTGCTGGGCGTAGTCATCATCGGCATCCTCAAGGGCGGCATGAACGTGGTTCTGCTGCCTCAGACGCAGCAGAAGATCGTGCTGGGCATCGTGTTGCTGCTCAGCCTGATCACATTTGAACTGATGAATCGCCGGGCGCTGAAGGTTAAAGGCAATCAGCGCATGCGCGACGCGCGGGAAGCGCGCGCGAAACTGTAGCATTTGCATGCGCGCAAAGTGGTTCGCGCGCGTGTGGGGCAAATAAAAAATGGAGGTTGGACTCATGAAGAAACTGTTGGCTCTCACCCTGGTTCTGCTCATGGCGCTGACGCTGATGGCAGGCGCTGCCTCCGCAGAAGGTTACAAGATCGGCATGCTCCCCAAGTTCAAGGGCGAAAACTACTTCGATGGCTGCTACGTCGGCGCGGCGAAAGCGGCCGAAGATCTGGGCGTTGACCTGGTTTACGACGGGCCCAACCAATCCGAAGCCACAAACGCCAAGCAGGTCGAGATCCTGACCGGCTGGCTGTCGGCAGACTTCGACGCCATCGTAGTTTCTCCGTGCGACGCGGAGGGCCTCGCGCCCACGCTGCGCCAGTTCCAAGAGAAGGGCGTCAAGGTGCTGACGTTTGACGCCGACACCGCGTCCGATGCGCGCTCGTTCTACGTCAATCAGGCCACCGCCGAGGACATCGGCGTCGCGCTCGTCGACGTGATCGCGAACGGCCTCAAAGCGTACGGCTTTGGTGAGAGCCAAGACGCGCGCCTGGCGCTGATCTCGGGCTCGGGTCTGGACGTCAATCAGAACGAATGGATTCTCGCGATGGAGCGCTACATCGACGCGACATATCCCTGGATCAAGGTCAATTGTGACGAAGTCGGCTACCTGGGAGCGGACATCTGGACGCCGGGCTCCGATGAGACCGCCGCGCAGAACGCCGCCAACGAAGTGATCGCGCTGTCCGGCGGCGCGACCGACGGCTCGCAGATCAACGCCGCCATCGGAACCTCCTCCATGTCCACCCCGGCGCTGGCCGCCGCTTGGAACGCCACCGTAGGCACGAAGCCGCAGGTGGTCATCACCGGCCTCGCGACGCCCATGGGCATCGTGGACTACATCCTGGACGAAGAAAACCCCATGGACTACGGCGTACTGTGGGATGTCAACGACCTGGGCTACCTCTCCGTTGAAGCGGCCGTGGCGCTGCTCGACGGTACGCTGGCGCCGGGCGAAGGCGTAACCTTCGCCAGCAAGCTGGGCGACAAGCAGATGGTGATCAACGCCGACGACGGCGGCCTTGAGATGCTGATGGGCGCGGCCCTGACGTTTGGGCCGGACAACATCGAGAACTACAACTACTAATCCGAGGCAAGGTGTGCGGCGCGCATGGCGCGGGCAAGCCATGCGCGCCGCTCCTATGTACGTACCCATGAAAGGGAGGGTTACCATGTCTGTTGTTTCGGTTTTGGGCAAGCTGGACGCGGATTCGCTGGGCGTGGTCACGCCACACGAGCACATCTACATCGACATGAGCGTGTTCTTCAGCGAGCCTGACGAGATCAGTGCGAAAATGCTGTCGCGGGGGCCGGTCACCATCGAGAAGTTGGGCGTGCTCAAGCGCAATCCGTTCGCGGTGCTCGATAACGTGCTGATGATGGACAAGGGCACGCAGACCGAGGAGCTGAGGTACTTCCAGCGGGCGGGCGGGCGCACGGTGGTGGACGCGAGCACGGTCGGGCTGGGCCGCGACCCGCTCTTGCTGCGCGAAGCCGCCGTCGATACGGGCCTGAACGTGGTCGCGGGCGCGGGCTTCTACGTCGCGGGCGCACAGAACGAGCGCACACTGCAACTGAGCCTGGAGCAGATGGAGGAGCAGATCGTGGGCGAGATCGAGGTCGGGATCGGCCACACGGACATCCGTGCGGGCATCATCGGCGAGATCGGCGTCAGCCACATCCTCTATCCGTTCGAGGAGCGTTCACTGACGGCGGCCTGCCGCGCGCAGCGCCGCACGGGCGCGCCGCTGATGATCCACATCAACCCGTGGTCGACGCAAGGCCTGGCCGCCATGGAGATCGTCAGGGCACACGGCGTGACGCCTGAGAAGGTGGTCATCTGCCACAGCGACGTGGAGAACCGCGAGGACTACCTGTTCAAGCTGCTCGACATGGGCGTATACTTGGAGTTCGACAATTTCGGCAAAGAGATGGCGACCGACCGCTGGGACGTGAAGCCGGGCTCGGGCCGGTTCGCGACGGACTGGGAGCGCGTCAGGCTGATCAAGAAAATCCTGCACATGGGCTATACAAAACAAATGCTGTTCTCGTGCGATGTGTGCCTGAAAAGCCTGCTGCACGCATATGGCGGTTGGGGCTACGACCACGTGCTGACGCACATCGTACCGATGCTGGACGAAGTGGGCGTCACGCGCGCGCAGATCGACGAGATTCTCATCGGCAACCCCGCGCGGTGGCTTGATTACGACGCGCGCTGAGCCGGTCAGTAATGGAGGAAAAGACAAATGGACAGACCGCGTATTCCTGACGCTGAATTTGGGGAACGTGTACGAATCATACAGGCGCTGATGCGCGCGGAGGGCATCGACGCGCTGCTGGCTTTCGGTAATGAGGCGGAGCCGCAGTTTGCCAGGTACCTATGCGACTATTGGCCGTCGTTTGAAAGCTGCGGCGTGCTGCTCGCGCAAGAGGGCGATCCCGTGCTGCTGATCGGGCCGGAGAGCCTGACATTTGCGCGCGACCGTTCGCGCGTTCGGGATATCCGTCGGCTGGCGGCGTTTCGGGAGTCGTCCAACCCCGAATACCCGGGCGAAAAGCTGGAGACGGTTTCAGATGTGCTGGACTCGC